>CAAKHF010024628.1:6601-16664 GCA_901007745.1 Hippocampus kuda
TTGGGGGGTTTTCCCCCCCCCCCCCCCTGCAATTAGCTGGGGAGAAGTTCCACACAGTGTTGCTTCCATCCTCAGAAAAAAAAAAAAAAATTGTTGCATTTTCTAAACTTCCTCCCCAAAGTATTTTCGTCCATTTTCCAAACACGGCAAACAATCGTAATCTGTTTACAGCCGCGGCGATCGGCCTTTTAATAACCAGAATTGAATTGCTGTGAGTCTAATAACACGCCGGCGCATGGCGTCGACGTGAAATCAATGAAAGTTCAGAGAAGGCATTATGGCAGGAAATGTAGTGTGCAGCGCCTCAGGAAATGACAAGTAATTCTTATTAACACGAGTGGACTATTTCATTACAAGTTGACCAACATCTGACGGATGGCTCGCTGCCGTTGGTGCGTACAGTGGAGATTTCCCCGCGGAGCCGCACATTGGCCGCGTTCTGCTCTGAACGCCGTCTGCTCAACATTGTCAGACGCTCTCTCTTTTTGTGTGCGAGTGTTTTTTTTCCCCCCTTCTTGAACGCCAGCTCTGATAATCACTGATTCGTCTGCGACCAAGCGCAGACGCTGCTGGTGATTATCCTAAACCGCTGGGAGGAGGAAATCTTGAGATGGATTTATGTTTCTCGGGAGATTAAGCTGTCACTGGGTCCGGGCTGAGTAAAATCTGCCACGGTACAGTACAGTTAAACCCAGTGGAAGAAAAACATTGCAGCACAACGCTTTGGCTTCCGATTTTTTTTTTCTTTAACAGCGGGTCCAAAATGAAGTTCAAAAATTCAGCTGTCACACTGTGTGACCGTGGATTTTACGGCAGCCACTATTTTCGGTTTCAAGTTGGCGTTTCAAAAGGGAGTTGGCCTTTCCAGGAAGGGTCCCGATGATTTTTAACACTGCTTCCAAATTTGGAGTTACCCGCCATGCAAGTTGGTGCCCCACTTCAGGACATCTGGTGCTCACGTACCAACCACGGTCGATCCCAAAATGAAACAAAGCTGTCAGATGTATGGATCAATAAATAAAATGAAAGCACAATTCCATCAATAAACACAGAATTGGATGGACATGGCATTCATAACAGAATGCACCAAAAAGGAAATATGAATAAGTAACGTACACCCATGAATGTTAATTGTAGTGACTCGCTAGTAGCTTAGTAAGATGGCCAAAAAAAAGAAAATAACAAAATAATAATATTAATAATAATAAAGAAAATGGAGCGTATCGGCCACAATGAAGGGGACCACTGGGTACCAAAAACTGATGGAGAGAATAATGTCATTCCTGATTTTTTTTTTAACAACGCAGAACTATCATTATACTCATAAAAATATAACTTTCTTCTCTGTGTACCTATATTTGATATTTTTCAAGATTCTGTTTTACGCCCGATGCAGCAAAATAGTCACTTGTAATTTCTGTAATTTCACAATTGACACATGATGGATGGGCAAACAGTCCAGATTTTGAAAAATCGCTTTTGGCCATCGTGCAACAAATCTCCAAATATTCTGTCGGTCTTTATTTTATTTTCCCCTTTGGCACTTCAAAAAAAAAAAATAAAAGAAATAAATAAAATGCATAAATAAGTATGACCCAGCAACAAATTCAATTTTACGTTCTTAATTAACATAATTGTCAGCGCTCAGGGGGAGGGGGGGTCTATATCTCTCCACGAAAGACGATTGGAATACGATACGATTCAAGAATGTCCCAATTTCAAAATGTAATGATTCGATTCCATTCAGTAGGATTACGATTCAGTTCATTAAGATACGGCTGTGGCTTTTGTCATGTTCGTTAATATGTGACGTATAAAAGCTAAACTACCCAAATGAATGCAATTCGAAGAAACGGCAAATCCTCAGCGACGGTGCACCGATTTAGATGTGGCTTACATTTTTCATAAAAGATGGTTTGGTACGTGTTTCAATGCACGGAGTGTGACACTATTCAAGGATGCAACAATTTTAAAATGCATCGATTCGGATCGTCAAATGGAAACCGATTTTCCAATTCCAATCGGTTACACCCCTGACCGCGTTCTCCCGTGTTTATTCTTCCTCGCCTTTTGCACTCTGTGCTTGTCTGGTCGATTTAATAAAGCGCAAACTCTCCGTGACCTACCAAGATACCGGCTGTATTCCCAATATTGTATTTGCCGTGGAAACTAATTAAAAGCCTTGCCATTTTTTTTTCCCTAGACCGCATTTAAGTTCTTTTTAACTCCCTCTGCAAACTAGCACGTTACCGGCTTACATAATCTCCCGCAGACGAGCACATACATTGTGATTTAAACAGTCTCTGGCACTTTTGGCACATTCTGATGAAAATTAACGTGATGTGGAAGTAATTTTCCTCTACCGAGGGACTCGATGAGAGTTTCCCCCTCTGGCCCATCAATGTGATTTCCATGTCTATTTTACAGCTGACTAATGTGCTTTTTCCACTTGTGGCTGCCAAAAAAAAAGGGGGAAAAAAAGAAAGCTCATCAAACATATTTTGGGGAGCTTGCCGCTTGTATTTCGGAGATAGACTCGTGGCGAGTGTTTGTGTATGGTGCTGCAGCAGGGACAAATAAGGTTAATATTCCAATTACCACGGGATAATTTGATGACCTTTGCAAATAGTGTTAGTGTAAGTCGTAATTTAAATTATGCATTAGTAAAACACTCCCTGATGTCCCTTCTATAAATCGTATTTGTTTTTGTCAGCAGTTTTTTTTTTGCATTTGCAAATTGTGCACTAGCATCATTATTGAAACAGAGCATAAATAATGAAGTAGAGTGGTGAGGAACAGCTATGAGAACTGGGGGGTCGGGGCGATATTATCACAGCATATCAAACTTTAGATATCAATACACTTGCTCACTGCAGGTATGACGGTTCATATATATGCATGCATGCCTAGTGGATGTCACGGTTAGCAATATTTTGGCAGTACATCAAACTTGCTAGCTCTAAATTGAATCTTGGTTAAAATTAGGTCGGTGTCAACAAAAGTTCTAACTTTCATGAATCAATATTTGAACCATTTTATAGCCTGGTTCCTTAAATGGCCGAAGCAGTTAACAAACGCCTTTTAATATAATGCTCTGGTTGGTTCATTAAAAAAAAGAAAAGATTGCAACGCTAGCTTACCGTCGCACCCCTAATAGGTGCTGTCTTGACATCTTGTCGTTGCCGAAACATTGTACAGTTGTATTCTTCATGATTGAAAACGCAACAAAAAAACTATACAGACCAGTGAAGTCGACTACGAGCAAGGTAATGGAACAAATGAAACTAAGTCACGGTACCACTGTACCCAAGTCAAAAACAGATAACTGAACAATGTGCTCGACGATTCTAGCACCGTATTTGCACTTCATTACTTCCCACAGCTGACAGACAGAAATGTGGACGTAATGACCTCAGAGTACAGACGCGGCGCTAATATAAACGAGCCTCAAGGAACCGCGTGAAAACGCCGCGGCAGCTGCGTCTCGGGCAACAGAAGAATCAGCGTGTAACAGGAGTGGCGAATGAATAAAAATGTCGGTTAATATATCGTCAAAAGGCGTAGCCTAAAAACCAAACGGCGGGTCAGCTAATCCGGGGTTTTACGCCGCTGTTTTACTTTTATAGCCCCCAGATTATTTGTGTTCCGCCGAGGTAGATTTAACCCGTCCTAAATCACAGCGTTTATTGTTCCAGCTGTTGGCCGGGAGTAGAAAAAGGTTGGCTTCACTTTGCGTCGTCTGTCTTCCTTGTGAAATGTTTTCTCAGCTGCTGCGGCCTTACTGAGCCTCCTCAGACGCGGGACAAGAAGCAGAACTGCAGCCCTTCTCTTCCCCCCTCGTTGTTCTGTCAAGGCAAGACCCCCGGCTCTCACCCCGCGGGAATCCCTCACATCAGGAGTCTTATGAAAGTGCTTTTAAGGGCTTGTTGTATTGTCTGTCGGAGGCCTAAATAGCCTGCCGCTCTTAAGTGACACATTTGATGAGACTGAACCCCTCCCACTACATCACCTTGTCCCTCGATCCTTCAGTTCCAAAGAGGGTAGGGGTTTTGATTTTTGAGGAATATCATTTTTCGGCGAGGGTGTTCCTTTTCCTACGCCCCACACGGGAATGCTGACGGGTCTTCAAAGGCGACCTTAAAATCCCTGTAATATTGACACTTCCAAAAGAGTATGCCAAATTCGTATGATAAAAAAAAAAACTAATATAGACGAGATAAGATGAGGCTTAAAAATTGGGGAAAAATGAAACCGTTCACCCTTCGTCTTGAAAGCCCCGAGACAATGCCACCTGGTTTATGCGGGGTTTTCCATGCCATGATGAGAAGCGCTTGCCACAAGCTAGCTTGCAAGCTAACTTGTGGAGCACTTCATAGCAGACAAGTGAGCACAAACCTGCTTTGCGTTCCAGCATGTCACGGTTGCCAGAGTAACACAAAATACTTAACACTTGGAAATTCAAATTACAACACCAAGCTGTTCTGTAAATTTTAGCATCCTGCAAAGATGCATCTTCGGCGTATCTGTAGACATAGCTAGATAGCTGGCTAGCTTAACCGTACATGGTAGATGTAGAAATGCTAATGAGACGCTACTAAGGTGTGAAAGCTAGCTAACTAAGTGCTCCTGGTCTCATCATTTGTACAGGCCCACTCTTGTTGCTAACATTCTACTAGAAGAGATCATTTGAGTATCTTCACTTCCAGACCCAAGCAGTGACAGTCACAATTCTTTACTTCGACTTATCAGCTTTAAAAAAAAAAAAAAACACACGAAACAAACACACACAGCAGCCATTCTCAGAAAATATGTTTAAATTGCTCAAGCCTTTTTTCTCCCCCGCGTCAGAATACAACCCGTGGCTCAATTTAGGCAGGATGCAATTTGCACTTTTATGGAAGGCACGACCTTTTGATGAAAACGATGTTGCGCTTTCGTCGATGACTCGCTGGAAGTGACACAAAAGTGCTAAAACCACACACATACGAGTACACACACACACACAGACACACACACGGGTCGATGATGAACGTCGTTTGTTGAAGGGCACCTTGGGAAGGCCTGCGCCGTAGCGAGGCACGCAGCCTTTGTTGTTGGGAGGATAAGCAGGAGCGCCGCAAGCCTCGCAGAAACTGATCAGTGCTCCACTTAGCCCAGGTCGTACGCTTAAAAAAAAAAAAAAAAAGAGGCCCATAAAACCTTGAAGGGGACAGAAAACCGGCACCATAAAACAGCTTGTCGGGGCGATAGGTGCGTTTAACTAACCCGGAGGCGATGCTGGCGCCTTAAATCCTTTTGGCTGTTGATGTGTTTACGTCGCAGGGAGTGTTTTTTTCAGCATTCGTGATTTTGAAGATGAATACAAAATGCATTTCGTGCGGCTATCAAAATTCCCGATAGGACAGCGGAGGAGACAAGTCACTTTTTTTTTTTTTTTTTTAAGTGAACTCTAGTCATGTGGTATAACAGTGATTAATTATGGAAGTATCTCACAAGTACAAAGTCGTTCCAATTACGATTTGCTTTCTTTGGAAATATACACGTTCATTGAGTGACTGTACGATGCGAAACGACTAAAGATTTCAAATTGGAAACTTTCCACGGGAAGACCCGGCCCCTGACAGGTGGCCGCATTCTTGCTCACGTGCATCCATCGCCGCCCACGGCTTCTCTCTCTGACGCTACGAGCCGCGGACGCGATCATTTGGAACACCCCGAGTAAGGCCGATGCTCGTCCATTGTCATTGTTGGCGTCGCTCCTCAAGCCACTCCACCGCCAATTCACGCTCTGCTGTGTGGGTGATGCAACCCACATTCACTCGAGCGTTCTCGACTCTTTCGCATCACGCGCACGATCCGTTTTGATCCGCGCACGCCCGAGTGCAAGCGGTTTTTCTGATGTCTCGCTGCACATTTGAAACAGAAAATTAAACACGACGCGCGCCGAAAGATATTTTTAATGAAATATGTGTAACAAGACGTAAGGATTTCCATCCTTTTTTCCAAAAACGGGACATTCTTTCAAATCGACAGTGCAGGAATGATTTTCCTCACACTGTCACGAATAACACCGAGATGAGATTTCGACTGTTGCTCCTGTTAAACCGCTTAGCATCGTGAATTGATTTTAGCATGTTTCCTTAACGTAAGGTGAAGTGCCCCCACCCTTCTTTCTGCATGTGGCGTGCAGTGGAGCACGTTTGCGCCTCCCTGCACGTTTGCGCCTCCCTGCCCCGCCGTGCTCCTCAGCAGCCGCGATGGCGTCGATGGTTTTTGCCGGATGGCCACTCGGGAGCGTAAGCTTTCAGAGCCTGGCGGGCGTTTTGCCGTTAAAAGGGTCGGCGTGTGTGGGATGCTGGTGAAAATGTGAGGGGCCTCGCCAACCCGCTGTCTTCGTCGGTAATAAATCATCATCATGACAATAATCATAAGAAGAAGCACTCACCGCACAAAACAAAGCCGGTCGCTCACAGCTCATCTAAACACGAATGATCGAAAAGGTCAAGATTGAAGTGCTACGTGTTGCATTCGCCATCAGTCATTCTTGGTTTTCATTTGAATGTCTTCTTTCTCACTCGACATCTGACTTGCTTTCATGTCGTAATCATCGCATCGTCGCTTCAATCCATCGAAAAACACGCCTTTCGCCTCCTCCGAGGTTAGCAACGTGCTCGTATCACCTGTGTAATAATAGCATGCGGTTCTTAGTCCAGTATGTTAGCCCAAAATGCTAAAATGATGCTACGCCCCCCCCAGTCTGTGTTTTCTCGAAGAGCCTGAGCGAAGGAGGCCGTCTTTGACGTAGCGCTTTGTGTCGTCACTGTAGCGACAGCAATCTGATTAGTATCTGAGCGGTGGCTGCTTCCAGCGCTCCCCATCAGGTTGCTCTCAATCACGCGGCGATTGCTATTCCCTAGCATCTCGACGACGCACGCGCGCAGACACTGGGAATTTCCACTACGCTTCCGACTGGGCTCCTTCAAGCGTCACGCGCTTCTCCGCAGAGACGGCGTGTCCTGCGCCTCCTCGTTTGTCTCGCTGACAAAAACGAGCGCAGCTGTCTATTTGAGGTGAGGCGTTTATTGCGGTGGACGGCACACCCGGCGACTGTTTGGGGATTGGTTGATATGAGTGGTTAGTTGTGACATTGGTTCTGTTACAGTGGAGGCCGTTGTCCCGAAGGGAAAACCAAAGAGAGGTCTCGTTGACGTGAAGCGGCTATCCAAGAGACGCAGTTATTTGTCAAAAAAAAAGGAGTTGGGTGCAAAATAAAAATTTTTTTTTAGTCCGTGGGATGATGTTTCTCTTGTTTTCCTGGTGGCCAAAAAGGAGGCGTGTACTTGAGATGTGACATTTATTTTTTTTTGAGTGGACGACACACCCAGCGACGATTTGGGGTGTGTTTTTATTCGAGTGCAGGCCATTTTTCTGAAGGCAATAAAAAGAGAGCATCTCGTTGGAAAAAAAAAATAAATAATGTGCCTACATGATAAAAAATAGAAAACTTGGAACTAACATTTTGGGCCAAGAAAAATCCTCGTGTGAAATTTAAAACGCCTCTTGCATCTTAGGATGCATGTTTGTCTTTTTGCACTTAGGCATGGAGCCGTTTGGTTTCATTTGTTCGTATGTCAAAATGTTTTTTAAAACATAATTTTACAAAAGCAGGACATGATAAGGATGCAGTGCTTTTGAACCGAGCGCCCCCCCCCCCCCCCCCACCAACAAGTGCCTATTAAAATGTGGCCAAGTTGACATCGTCGAGTCATTAGGGAGCACCCCCCGTGTGTGGCTGGCTAAGCATTCCGAAGCGAGTCGGCCTGCTATTGTTTGGCGCCACGCTTCACTTCATTAATGCACAGCGAATGCTCACGGGCACCCTGGCCAATGCTAATGAGCACATTAACTCGCTCCCAGGCCAGCCACTGTCTTTTGATCAAGTTCATATCGGTCCAAGATGCAAAGACAGATGGCCTTGGAAGACGCCGCATCCAAGGCCACTTGAACCCAAAAAGGACGCTTGATCCGATTGGTGGGTTTCCCGGCTTATTAGTTTGGAGATTTTCGAGTCAATTTCTTCAACAGATCAGTGGCACCCGCAAGGGCTTCTTGCTCGTCGGCAGAGGTGGGAGCATCTGGCGGGCCAAGTCAGCCTGGCTTGGAATAACTCCCTCACTTTTGCCTTCCTTCAGAAAATAGAAACCATATCATCCACTTCAAATTCATTTCAACGCCTCACCTCAAGTAAACACGCTTTTTTTTTGGCCCCTAAGAAAATGGGGTCCAGTCTGATGGAAAACAAATCGGTCCGACCTTTTGGCGTCCACTTGAAGGGTAACCGTGCCTCCAATAATCACTTGCGCTTTGCGTTCATCATTCAACTCCTCACCTCAAATAGGGGCTTTAATTTCTTGCCGACTGAACAAAAGCATCACCTCTCAAATAGCCAGTAATAGTTTTATTTGTTTTTTAATAGTATTATAAAAGACAACTTTACAGACCATGATGTCTCCTTCCCAATAAAACTCTTTTTTTCCCTCGATGCCTGGTGCTCTCTG
Source organism: Hippocampus kuda (assembly GCA_901007745.1). Classification (NCBI taxonomy): domain Eukaryota; kingdom Metazoa; phylum Chordata; class Actinopteri; order Syngnathiformes; family Syngnathidae; genus Hippocampus; species Hippocampus kuda. The sequence continues at coordinate 15,160 of CAAKHF010024628.1, forward strand.
CGGTAAGCTTTAATAATTAAACGCCTCAATTCAAATAGACACCTTCTGTTGCTTACAGGTCAATGGCCTCCACTTTTGTAGAAACCGTACCTTAAATAGTCACTGAGTATGTCGATATAAATAGATAAACGCCTCACCTCAAATCGACACTTTGGATTGGAAGACCTCCCTCCCAATAAAAACAAATCTTCAACCTAGATTCTCTTCTTGGCAGTAAACTTTAATAATTGAACTCCTCACCTCAAATCGACACGTTCTTGTCTTGAAAAATGACTTTTTTAATTGCCCGTATATGCAAAAACTGTCGCTAGATCGCCTGGCCAAGCATCACCAAGTATTTTCCCCACACTTAAAAATCTAAAGGTGTTCAAACTTGCTTTTGAGACTTTAGTACTGGTTAGCAGTAAATTTTGCTTGAAATAAGAAATTCCGTAATTTTATAGGCGTAAGTAGTATACAAAACACAGCTTTTAGGACACTGGTGGGCAGGTTTTGAAGCTAGCTTGTGTTTATTTGAGAAACATTTTCCAAATGTTTTATTGGCCTAGCTGGTGAGGTTTTTATATAGAATGCTCAAGTGTGTCAATGGGTGCCATTTTAGCTCAAAGAAAACTCAAATGGAAAACAAACACTTTGAGGCCGCAATTCACTCCGATATAGTTCTCAGTCTTTGCACATGTTTTCAGCACCTAGTTTGCCGTCAATCCAGGTTGTACCGTTCGGGTGGACGCGGGGCCAGATTGATACAAGAGAGCCGAGCGCAGCTTCCATTCGCACCGCAACCTTTGGCGACCTTTCCATCAGCGATTCATCAACTCGCCGACACGTAGGTGTCGTCCCAGGTCACGTGACCTCGCCGGGTCATCTCACAATAAGCCTGTGAGTGGAAACGCGAGCTCTCGCCTGTCAATAAAGTAACGGGATGGAGCGCCTATGCATCCGCACTCATTTGGGAAAATGATGGTCGGCCAGGAAAAAAAAAATGGATCATTTGAACTTCGCTTGTCAACACAAAGCACTCGGGGTTAATTAAGGAGGTTAATTAAAAAGTTTCCTCAAAAAAATAATGAAACATAAAGGAGATAAAGTTTCTGAAGGGTGTTTCTTTGTTTCTTTCTTTCTTTCCAGCATCTGCCCAAAAAGGACATGAAAAGGTTGACTGGCATTCTTCCCCCCGACTTCCCCATTGGAAAGAGACATCAGAAAGCGACAAATTCAGACGCAACATGGAATTAGTATCATGCTCGACAAGTAAGATCACCATCTTTTTTTACATTTTTAATTATTTGTAGTTTAACAAACAATACAACCCATAGCATTGAGTGTTATGCTAACGCTACGAGGTGTAAGTCATGCTACCAACATAGCACGCTATGGCGAGCCTCGGCTTGTTTACAGTGCTAGTGCTACCTTAGCATTGCAATTGCTGCTATATTGTTAAAGTGCTCTGTTGAGGTTTGTAAATCATTCGAGCATGGCTCGAATTGGTGAAGGGGCGGGGGGGG
>CAAKHF010024628.1:26068-31068 GCA_901007745.1 Hippocampus kuda
GGGGGGTGGGGTTAGTGTTTGGGGGGGGGGGGGGATTGTGCTGGTGCTGTTTGAAATGGATAGAAGAAAATATTTTAGAATTCATATTTGATATGATTCATATTTCGTGTATTTTTATAGATGTATATCGACAAAAATATTTTTTGAATTAGTGGATAGTTTTATATTTTATAGTTTTTTTTAAATCCTTTTTTTCATTGTTAAATACATTTTTTTCTATGAAATTTGAATATAAGTTATAAAAAATGCTAAATATAAAATACAGCAGTTTGGCTCATGTCCTTGTGTAAAAGCACATTGTACACATCGTATTGGTTCAATTACCCCCCCCAAAAATTGATTACATATATGCCTCAGTATTTCAAACTACTCCGAAATTTATTTTAAAAAATACATTTTTCTCCACAAATCCTGAATCCATATTGTAGTTTGTTGTTTTTATGATCGAAAACAGTTCTAAAAATGTGCAAGCATGTCGTAGTTAAGCAACGATCAAGCTTTGCGGTGCTGTGTTGTGGTGCGGCTTCATTTTGAGGAGTTCCCAAACTGTGTGCGAGAGCAGAGGAGGAGTAAGAAGACTGAGTGAGTGAGTGAGTGAGTGAGTGAGTCGGACCCCCGGGAGCCATTGTGAGGGGGAGGTCGGGGAGGGGGGGGGGTTGCAGCACTAGTAGCTCAAACCTTCTCCCTCTCTGATTGGCTGGCTGGAAACAACTTGTGTCCAATCTTTCATTAATGAGCATGTTTCATTCTACGGTTTATTTTATTTTTATGTGTGTGTGTGTGTGTGTGTGTATATGTGTGTGTGTGTGTGTGCGCGTGTGTGTGCATGTCCCCTTTGATGTATGTTGAGTAGTGATGGACGTGATTGGATATTGAGTCCTGTCTTGGAAAAGGGGTCACCTGTAGTATAACGAGGCGAAGTTACTCAATCGGATGCCAACTTGCAGAGCCGTCTTGCTGAAGTCATCCAGTGTGGGCGGAGCTTGCTGCCACGGAATTCGCTGGCAGGTTTTATTGACGTGGAAATGGGAATAATTAGTCGAATGGCTGATCGAGCCAGCTGAATTTGACCTGGACGGCACTATGGCAAAGCGGTTTACACATATGCCTCACATTCCAGAAGTTTGGGGTTCGAATCTCTGAAGAGGAAGAGTGTGCTTTGAATGCCGTGAAACGGCGAAAAAAGATGCCCGAGATTGACGTCACCAAATTTTTTTGGTTTCAATGACCTGTGTTATTAGTTCACGTTTACCACAAACACTTTATCATACTAATTCATCTCACATTAGCATTAAAAATGCACGGTTGACAGATTATTTGATTTCGAAAACATACACGTGCGGCAATGACTCTAATTTACGGTAACAACGCAGGCGAAACTGAGCTGCTTTCCAATCTGCAACCAACTTAGTACAGTTGAAGTGTATCACTTCAGCATACTTCCTTGATACCAATGACTACTTTCCCATTAGATTGGGCTTTGGCGCCATCTTGTGGTGTGCCCAAAAGCGCACCAAAAAGTCATTAAAAAAAATGCCAAGAGAAATTTCCGCAGTCAAGAAAATACAAAAAGTGGACTGTGCAGTATGTGACATTGAAAAATTTTCATTGGTTTCTTTGACACTTGCATGCAGGATGACAGGATGTTAAATGGAACTTAATACAGTCTAGAGGGGGAAAAGTAAGGACCCCCCCCCCCCCCCCCCCCGAAACAAAACGGACCTTTATTATGACCATTATTTTCCAAAGATAAATCCTCAAAATGACAAAATATGAATTTCGAATTCGGAGTTACGCCGAGTTCAAGAACCCTCCTTCACCCCGCCACACCCCGGGAAGAACACAGAAGAAATCGTTCTGACGTGTGTTTCCACACCGAACGTCGCCGCATCCCCATAACTGCTCCGTAAGCGTTTGAACTCCCGACGTCGCTGCGGCGTCACAGACAAAACCGTGAAACGTCTCCTCCCGCTCCCTTCAGAGACGGCCGGAAGGGAATCAACACACCGTCGCGCCTTTCAAATAATCATGATTGGGATTGTTATGAGCAGCGTGAACGCCAGAAAGTAATTTTTTGTTATTATGCGCGTGACAAAGGACAACAGTTGAAAACCTTCAGTCACACCAGCCACATTATTGGGTACACCGGCACCATTTGATCAGATTGGATAAATGAGTGAAATGATCCATCCGTTTTCTAATTCGCTTCTCCATAGAAGGCTCGCGGGTGTGCCGGAGCCTATGCCAGCCGTCTTCGGGCAGTAGGCGGGTGACACCCTGAACTGGTTGCCAGCCAATCAAAGAGCACATTAACAACGCGCTCACAATCACACCAAGAGACAATTTCAAGTGGTCCATTAGCCTGCCGTGCCTATTTTTGGAATGTGGGAGGAAACTGGAATACCCGGAGAAAACCCACGCAGGCGCAGGGAAAACATGCAAAAATGCCACGAAGGAACGCCAGAGCATGCCGCCCCTTGAAATGATCCAACTTGACCTAATTGATCCAAAAATGCAAATTATTCATTCAAAAAAAAAGAAAAAAGTCTCGGTTCATCTTTCTTTGAATATAATAGCTTTGTGTTTGATGAAGCAGGCCCAGATTTTAACCCGAGTGATTAAATGTTGGAGCAAATCGAGACGAGGTCATCATTCTTTGTCTCTTTCTGCTTCATGACATTTTCTTTTGGTCCTGTGCATCGAGATTTTTCATGCAGAGCGAGTGCAACACAGCCTCTGAAGATACAAACGCTCCCTTTTGAATTAACACATTCAATGAAATGTCATTGCATCGTCACATCAAGGCGTCGTATTCCGGCTACTGCGTTGAATAAGACCAGTGGATCAAAATAATCCCCACAGCTCGTAGCGCGATCTTAGAACGAACGAGAAATAGCCAAAAATTGTTTTTGTTTTTTTTTTTCCAGCGGTGTGCGACCGCATCGCTGTTTCTTCTTGTTATTCGGTCAACATCAGAGGGGGCAAACTATTGCCTCATATCAGGGCCCCGCAACGAGATGCATGCATAATTAAAGCAGCCAGCGCAGATGAACGGACCCTCGCACCTCTGCTTTAATTGCAAATCCGAGAACTAATCATCCAACTTTAGCGGCCCGCTGCGCCCACGTTCAGTCACACGGGCAAAAAAAAAAGAAAAAAAAAAAAAGGCTTTGCATTTTGCGTGGCCCATCTGTCTCAGGCACCCGCTTCCGATTAAGGCTCATTTATGCCAAGTCTCTTGTCGGCCATCTTACAATGCAAATAGAGGAGAAATAACCCAAAAAAATCAATGGATGAAGTGGCGCTTTTTTTTTTCTTGAAGCAGAAATGAAATCATCACACGGATCTCTGCGTGTAGTCAGGTTTTTTTTTTTCCACTGATGTCAGTAATTCTAAGGTGTCAAAGTAATCAATAATTCTTGTACACCTGCTTTTACAGCAGGCGCAACCCGAGTCTATTATTTTTTACTTTTTATTTTTTTTGGCCCGGGGGCTCTACGTTGAGCCGAGGCTGCTCTGCGATGCATCCCGCGCGCAGACGCACATACTCCATCAAAATGTAACCTGTGACGGCATGGCTTGTACGGAACGGCACGGCCACGTGCTTTCAGCCTCCGCCGCCCCCCCCCCCTACGAGCTATTCCAAGTCACCCGCGAACAGGCCGGGCCGGGCCGGGCCGAGCCGAGCGGCGTCGTGACCTGCTCTTCAACCTTTTCCCTCTGCGCTCTCTCAAAGGAGCAGAAAGACATTTAGCTTGTCTGACCTCGCTGCGCCGCGTCTTCATTCTCACTCTGTTGCGATGGCTTCATCCGTTTGGATGTGTCACACGGTGACTACTTCATGACGACCCCTGCCCAGCAGTCGCCTGCCATTTCTCTGCGAAACGCTAATAGCTAACGCTAACAGCTAACGCTAACAAAATTCTCTCAATTTAATGGGAACGAGCGACGACCCGCACATGTAGATGCGCCACATACATTTTTTTTTAATACATTTTTTTCCTTCACACTTTTGACTGTTTCTGAGTGAGAAGATGATCCGGAAAGTTACGGCGAAAGGATCACAAGATAAAATAACCGGATAGACCCTTAAAGAAGTGAATTCCGAGATTTGTTTCTTCATAGACTTGGGACACGGCGACGCCCGCAGCTCTTCAAAGCCGAGACAACCGTTTGATTTTTCGAGCCTCGTTTTGCAGACTTGGCCATTTTTTCCATCCATCTCTCCACTTTCAAATCCGCTTCTCCTCACAAGGGATCGTTCTCAGCCTTTTGCCAAGCTTGCTGATGAGCCGATCATTTGAATCAGGTGTGTTGGAGGAGGGAGACATCTAAGAAAAGAAAAAAGGCAGAATGGGGGGGCTCTCGAGGGCCGGACTTTGGGTACCCCTGCCTTAGAAGGACACAAATGTCGAGAAAGCTCCGCCTATCAACTTGACGTCAGCCAAGTTTCCCTCAGCCGGGGTACTTTTGTTTTTGTTTCGATGTTCGTCGCAATGAAAGAAAATACCGCCGAGACGACCTGGGGAATTATCGTCTGATATAAAATGGCGTGCCTCGTTGAATTGGTTTTGTTGAGCGTCATAAAAAACGATGCGGTGTCTTGTTGGTAAGTGAGCAGGTGCTCAAATTTGAGGGCCCGTATTGCTCCGGGCTCGGATTACTTTCTTAAGTCCGTGTCGGAGTTGTTTGTATTGGGGAGCCAGGTGTTAGCACCCCCCCCACCCCCCGCCCCCCTGGACACACCTCCTGCACCCTCACAAAGACTCTTCATCCGGTCAATTGTTTGATGGCCGGGCAGAGGCGGGGAGGCCTCCAGACTGTGCGATCAAACAAAGTGGCGTCTTCCACGTTCATGAACGGCAAACGCTCATCCGAAGAGTCTGGAAAAGCAACGGGAGATGCCTTGCTCGAGATTTGATGTCCAATGTGCAGACATTTTGTCCTTGGAGGAAGCACCGACTGTTTAAATCATCCCATTACTCCGAACACTGACATCA
>CAAKHF010024628.1:36068-43174 GCA_901007745.1 Hippocampus kuda
AATCTTAATGGGACGCACCTGTTGCACCCCAATACTTTTGACCATTTTCTGTGGCGCCGAAATCAAAGGTGTTGCCCCCTACAGAGAAATCGCTGTTCCAATTCTTTTGTCCAAAAAGTGGGATCAAAATCGAAGTATTCCTCCACAGAGGCAATGCTACATGAACAAAAGTATTGAGACACCCTTGCTCTCTGTGATACGACCACCTGTCCCAATACTTTAGTCCATCAAGCACGGTTTCTGTCGACCGCTTTTATTTTGGTAGGACGATACACGGCCAAAAGTATTCGGACAGGTGAGCGTTGTGCCCGAGACTTTTTGTCCCTTAGCGTGCCCTCTGCACGCGCGGCGACCCTCTCTGCCGTCGCGTGACCGCATGCGGACGCCAGGAAGCACATCGGGGCCTGGCGCCGCTCCCGAGCTGGACGCTCGTCACTTTGGTCCAGCGCTGACGTTCTGGCTCAACCAAGCGTGTCGTATTAAGCCGCTGGAAGCCAATCCACATCACAGCTGCCCCCCTCCCCCCTCAAAAAAAAAACCAGCGCAAAGGTTGTTCTTTTCTGGTGCCTGTTTTGCAGAAATTAAAACATGTTTCGCTGTAGGGGCTCCTCTTGTAGTTGTGGAGTGTCGTTGACTTTTAAGCCACTGTGCTAAATCCCAAAGTTGCGTGGTGAATGTGCACCGACGTGATTAAACACAGTCAGATGCTAAACAAGTCAAACAAGAGGATGGAAAGCCAAGCCTTGATTATTTGTATTTCGGCTTTTTCAATTTCGCAATGTTCTGGAGGGGATATCCTTTATTTGCAAAATCAGACAACTGTTTGTTGTTTGCTCCTGCCATGCATCGCGCCATATGATGGCATCTTGCCAATGAACTGTTGAACTGAGCTGAGGAGCTTCATTGAGATGAAAGTCGTCGCTTGGTATTTTCCAATTCTCCTATTCGTGATTTGCTCATTGAAAAATACTCATCTGTTCTTCGTTAAATTCCAAGGATTTGTCGAAGTGAGTTGAGCAACTTCATTTCGACAAAAGTAGTCCCTTGCTGCTGCAAGGTACCCCGATGATGTGTTTCACGGATGGATAACTGTTAAACTTAAGTCGTTTGTTCACGCATCCCAATCCCAAAGCTTCTTTCGTTTCAGTCTGCGTTGGTCGTATTGTGTGCGAGTAAAAAGAATCAATGAGGAGCGACGCAGCATTGCAGGGGGAAAAAAACAAAACAAAACAAAAGGCCTCAGTCGAAAGGGCTTGCGACTAATTTGTACCTCGTCTTCTGGAGTCGGCCATGGCGGCGCGCGACTTCCGAGGCCCTCCGGCTCGGCCTCGCTCGTTGAGTCCAAGTGGATCAAAACACTCGTTACCGACAACTGCCGCTGTCGAGTTTTTTTTTTCTTCCCTTTTTCATTTCACTGACTCTCGCAGTCACATTGGAGGAGGGCGCCGGCGTGTTATTTACCTCGAGAGTGCCGATTGTATGCGTCCACCCGTCGACTGTCTTTTTTGGACTTAGCCAGGCAGCATATTGACATCTTTCTGCGATTTTCTTGTGAAAAAAAAAATAACAGGCGCACAAATCAGCATGTTTGTGCGAGTGGAAAATATGGAAACGACACTGCGAGGGACGTGTTAACACGTCCATCTGCTCGCGGGGCGCTCGGAGGCTGCGCGAGGCGGCCAAGTGTTACGGTGCGAGCAAGGTGACGGGATTATTTTCGTCGCCAACTGCTCCGTTTTACCGTTCCAGCATTTGAGACACTCATGCACCTGCTTAGCATTTTTACATGGGACTATGAATGAAGATGTAGGCAGCGGAGATAAAATTACTCACATTCTCAAGTAGTACAGATGCTTGTGTTAATTAAAAAAAAAAAAGACTGGGGCGGGGGGAGACAGAGGTTGGATTTACAATCAAAATCTGCATTTGCATATTTGTTTACCGTTTAACCAGTGAGTCTTGAATGGGTTACTAATTGTACTTTTGCCCCCCCCCCCCTTCCAAAAAGAGTGTCATACTGCGAAAAATGAAAAGTCCAATTCGATCCTGAAGGTAAATGGAGTGCACTTATACTGTATTTTATTCACGCCATATTCAGTTTTCGGAAAACACATCGGAGAGCACTCGGACGCGCTCACGCAGCCGCGGCAACTGATGGAAAGGTTTTCCTTTTTTTGTTTAAACTGACTTCCTTGAATCTCCAGGATCTCTCACCGTACACTGGCCAACCCCAGAATCCCGGATGTTTTTCTTTCTTTTTTTCTTTTTTTTAATGCTTTAGGTAAAGTTTGAAATCTATCCGTGTACCAGCTAGCTAACGCCAAGCTAACCCGGGAAGGTTTATCTCCCCGGTCCAAAGTTTGCAAACTCCCGCTGTGCTCGGACGGCGTCCGAGGCCAACAGCAAAGTAACGACAAAGGCCTCGGTCGGCTTTTATTGACTGATTGCTCGACAGTTTAATTGAAATGGTCACTCGCCATAACCGCGCAAACACTTCGGCACGCTTGGCACGACTCTGCGCACTCCCCACATTCGTACGTCACATGCGTTGCCATTCCCGTGGCGAGTAGTACACGCAGCCAAATGCTTTGATTCACTCTCACTCGAATCCGAAAAATTGGGTTCCGCCTTCATTTGGAAGGGCCGGTTTGCATCTCAATTGGAATCACCATTGATTAAAATCTGAATCTTGAAACGAGTCGCGACAGGCTCAGCCAATAACAGCGGATTGCCGTCGTCTCCTTTCATCTTCGGTTCCAATTTAAGTTGCACAGCAGGAAGTGTGCAAGGCTTTCAATCTGATTCTTCTTCTTCTTATTTTTTTTTTTGATATAACTCACGTTTCGGATTTCACGGCATTGTGTACCGAGTGAAAAGCAGGGCGACCATACGTAACCTCGCCTCCGTTTTGTAATGCGCTCGCCCGAAAGTCGCCGCATGCAAATATTTCCTTCCCGCGCGAGATTCAGCATGCAGTCGCCCCTTAAAATAGTCCAATAATCCCTTCTTGGGAGCTGCGCAGTCGTGTGATAAGAGCGCTTTTGCTGCAGTCTCAAAGGATCAAGTCACTCTTTTGTCTGCCTTAAAATAGTCGATTTTTACATATTGGGAGCTCATTTTTGGACGATTGTACACATGCAGCGTGGCTTTCAAATGAAGGGATCAAGCCGCGGATTCAAACCTCGGCGAGGATGTCAAAATCGGTTTTCAACGCGGGAGTAGGGTTTCGAAAGACGGGGTTCTGGGTTTCATTCAAGCCAGGGACGGGGTGACAAGTTAGGGCTCGCAAGGAGGAGCGGCGGCCCCATAAATGTTGTGACCACACCCGTGTGATAAATTAAGCTAACGCTACTTTATGTGTTGCAAAAGAGGACGCAAACCCGCTTTGATTTTTCATTAATTTTTTTCCTCTGGTTAACTGGTATTCTCCCGCGTCCATTCCCGCATGCTAGTTCTCTGTTGACCAATCAATAAAGATCAGCGTGTCTCTGCACCGCGCCGACTGTGACTTGGACAGCGGTGAAGGCCCACCGGGGTGTCGACCAATCACGATAAATCAGTAAAACAGCAGTCGGGCAGCTTCCGGAGCCATCAAAGAAACCGAAGCGCGTCCAGGCTGTGAGCTACAGCCCAGCGGCTTGACGTGACCGTTCCTCTGACTCAGCTCAAACAGCGAAACGCTCATCTAAATCACATGAGCTCCTTCGGTGGATCCCCCCCCCCCCAAAAAAAAACCTGGCACGGTACCGTCGGAAGATTTGCAGCGTGATTAATTGAAACGAAACGGATTTCTGCTCTTCGTATCTTCCACGATCAGGCGAGACACATTGAAAGAGAAGCGCACGGTGATGACACGACGGGAGGGAACCGTGCCGGCCACCTCACGTTTTATGAGTCCGCACCTATTTTACATTTATAGTGGAAAGCCGGCGACGGAATTGTGGTCGCGTTATTCCGCCTGCGCCCAACGTGTCCAAAAATGACTCTGGTGACGTTTTTATCGGTGCGTGCGTCACCACCGATCTCGTTAACATGACGAGCACGTCACGCACCGGAAACCGCGTGGACGATTTGAAACCCTAACCTGAGCTTTAAAACCTGATTTGAAACCCTCATGTGAAACCAACCTCTGAATTCACTTCCTCATTTGAAACCCTAACGCGGGCCGAAGCCCTCCTTTCAAGCCGTAATTCTGTCCCCTGACGGCGGCTTTCAAACCAACATTGAAACACTACTCGTGGCTTGAAAGCCTCAATCCCGAGCGCCAACCCCGGCTTGAAACCCGGACTGTGACTTGAACTTTGATTTTAAACCAGACCTCTTCTTCAAAGAAAAAAACAAGCCAAAAAAAACATGTCAACTGATGGTTTACAGTCCGTCAACACGATGTTGCGCTTTGTGTGCTGGGGAGGCCGACCCTGCTTGATTTGCAACCTCCTTCGTAAAATAACAAGACATGCCTCCCTAATTATAAAAGACGTTTCATAGTTTGGAATTTGGGGATCGGCGAGAGGAAAAGCCGTCTGACATCCTGCTCGTCAACTCGATGTGTTTATATTTACATCATCAATTGGACTGGGCGGGGGAATCCACAAAGGCAACGATGGTGAAGACGCAAAGCGCATGCCGGCCCACAAAACGGGCCACGTGACGACCTTCTAATCACGGTGAAACCGTGTTCGAAAGCATTTTGTTTCCATGGGGTTACAAATCAAAACGTCAAAAAAAGTCAGATGGTTCAACTCCCAAGTCGAGTCTTTTGTATCAATTAGCCGTACAAAGTACCAAGTCCAAAAATTGGCCACTTATGCCAAGTCACGTGACGCGAGTCCTGCAAGTCATGTCGCCGGAGTCGGCCACCTCTGGCATTTAATGCACGCATTCCTCTCGGCCTAAATGTTTAGTTTAGCGAATCCAAGCGCGTCAAAAAACAAAATGGGCATTACCGTGTGTAAACACGGCTCGTGTCGGTTGCGCGTGAGACGGTGTGGACGTCAAACAAACGCTCCGACTGCGTTTCGAAAACCTCCGACAAGGATGCGGAGGAAAGCCGCACGTGTTTCCAAACACGGAGACGGTGTTAACATGCTTTGTTCCCGCCGCCCCCCCCCCCCTCTCGATCCTTCCTCCTATCCAAACAGCTCCCCGGTTTGAAGTCGCCGCGAACCTGCCGAGTAAGACCCCCCCCGGCCCCCCTCCTGCTTTAGGAGCCGCGGGGCCCGAGGGAGGCTCGGGTTACAAGCGTCCAAGCCGTGCCGCATTAGCGGAGCCCGGCGAAATAACAGCTCGCCATCTGGAAGCGATGCGGCAGCCGTCCTCGCCTTCAATCACGCTGACCTCAATTAAGTTTCATTTGTTGAGTAGTTTTATTCACTCCTCGGCGTGGCCGCGGGGGTCTATCTTCTTCTTCTCCGAGATGGCCGTAGTTCTCAAACGGGGATCCTCCCAAACCCCCGACCGTTGCTTGAGGGTCTGCTAAATAATTTGCCATCATTTACGTAGCATCCAAAAAGTGCAGACCTACACATGGGGATCAGCAAAGCTAATAAAACAACCAAACCCGACGAGTCCCCCCCCCCCATCCCCCCTTCCCATTAGTCCACCTTATGAGGGCCTTCTCTAGAGAGCACCTTGAGTGCGCCAGCACAAAGCCGGCCTTTGTGCCCGAGAGAGCCTACTTGGTATGCCGGGGGTTAAGAGTGGATGTTTTTTCGCGACGCTTCCCACTCGGGGACTCGGAACGCGGAGGGGAGGTTTTGGTGGGGGGGGGTTTATGGACGCGGTCTTTCTTGACCCCACTTAAACGGGAGACAATGAGCGCACTTGAGCAGAGTCCTCGCCAGCCTCCGATCTTGACGAGCGCTGGCTTTTCTTCGTTGTCGAAAGAAAGGAGGGAAAAAAAACCCCTCACATGAGCTCATCGGTGGGCTTATTTGCGAGCGCAACAGAAGATTTTAATAAGCAAACCGCATGATGAATGCGGCGGCGGAACTTGAGAGGAGCAGATTTGACGTGAACATCGTCGCTGTAGCTCCTGAAAACAAGATCGTCGCTTTATTGATAGAGGTCATTCACGACGCACATGAAATCTTTTCTTTTTGGGTTGAGCAATCAGCTCAACATCACGAGTAGTTTGCTTTTGTTTCAGCAAAGCGCCAGACTGTCTACTTTTCGAAAATGTGCCACATCAATCGTTCGTCTTCGTTTTGGGGAATTGCGGCATCCATAATTTGTCTTCATTTCCGAGAAGTGCAACACATTATTGTTCGTCTTCTATTTCGGGATGTGTTGCATCAAGTTTTTTTGGTGGAGAAATCCAACATCGATCGATTTATCTATTTGAGTTTTTTTTTTTTTTTTTTGTTTAACATACTTCGAGAAATCGTGCTCGGTGTGACACAGTGCAGCTTTACCCAACAACAAACCACAACCACAATAATAATGTGACCATGCCTCTGTCACCGAAGTTGTAAATGTCGACTTTCTCAGCAAAATTTTCTCATCGAGTTTTACGTTTTTTTTTTGTTGGTTATTATTCATTGTGGTCGCGCAGTGGTTGTTAATCTTGATACACTTAAAATATGCAAGATGATGGGTTTGAAAATGGAAAGACGGAGCTTGGAAGACGGCCATCGTCCTAATGCCGAGCAGATAAAACAAAGAGGATTATGGGTAATGCAGTCTATCACCGTTTTAGCTCGGGATGAAGCAGATGATTTTTTTTTTTTAAACTCTCAAAAGCTTTACAGCTTATGTGCGCCGTTTTGGTTACCAGCGATGGTTGCGTTCTTTTTCACATCCGGCGCCGATGATAAATTGCAGACAAACTCATCGTTTGGATTTACATTTTGCCGTGAAACAGAGACACACATTTTTAATGAGTCACACTTCTGTTTTTAGAAGTCATGTGAACTAAATCTCAACCTGGAAGGCTTTCGCACATTTGAACAAAAATCTCGCCACAGTAAACACACACACACACACACACACACACACACACACACACGCGTATGTATTAAAAGTCTCAAGAAGCTATGCCTGAAAAGTAGCGATGGGCAAAAACCGATACCAGGTATCAGTATCAGGTCGATACTGGCCATATTTCA
>CAAKHF010024628.1:48324-70124 GCA_901007745.1 Hippocampus kuda
GTGAACACACACACACACACACACACACACACACACACACACACACTTACACACCCACACACACACACGACCACGCACACGTGCACACGCATGAATGTATTCATGTATTTTCCTCCAAGTGAAAGTTGGAAGTTGAGCAGCCTCCACGCTCTTGGCAACCAAAGAGGAGTTTGGGACTTTCAGAAGGGGGGGATTTCCACATCACATGAAAATGTTAGGATTGTTTAAAAAAAAAAAAAAGTCGATAAAAATCTGTTGAACCTGAATAAAAAAAGAATTTTTTTTCAATTATTTTCTATTTTACAAAAGCATTTGTCATGACCACATTCAATTTCACTTAAAAAACTGTTTACAATTTTAAATAAAAAAAGAAAATATATAAGTGCTTGATTAAAAAAAAAATTAAGACAAGGTTGCTAAAATTCATTTTGAAATGGCTCATTCACCATCAAAATGGTAAACACACAAAGAGCTCACCGAAAGCACTGCAATGAATTTGCTAAGCACAAAAAAGAAAAGAAAACAAAAAAAAACACAAACAAAACAATTAATCGACAATGAATGAATATTAAAATAGGTCAGTGATGATGATATGCAATTAATGAGGCAAAAATGTCGCAACTTGGCAACCACACACACGCTGTGACTGCAACTAATCTCAGGCTTTGTTGTTTTGGGGCATGTTTACGGACACCTCTGAGCGCTCACTCGGCCAAACCGATGGAATGGGATTTCGTCAAGTCAGTGAACTGCTGAACTTTGAACTTGTTTGGTCCTCGACTCAAGTATTGCGCAACAAAAATGAGCCCGCCAAAGCCTCAAAACATGGAAAGCAGAAATACACGGAATGCGTGTGTGTATTACGTGTGCGTGCAACATAGGGGGCTGTTTATTTTTTGGGGATGAGTAAGTGTGCATTTGTACACATGTAGCGTCTGCTTGCGTCCAAGTGTGTGTGTGTGTGTGTGTGAGTGTGTGTGTGTGTGTGTGTGTGTGTGTGTGTGTGTGTGTGGGTTTTTTTTCCAGGTACTCCTGCTTCCTCCCAGGGGTGTAGTCAGACGTTTTTCAGTGGGGTGGTCATGCACGTGCACACACTTCATTCACTTTCTTGTAAGCACCTCTGGAACCAAGAGGTCAGTGTTTATCACATCATCCAAAGTCAGGCTGCACACACATCCATCCGCTCACGGAACGAGTAGGAACACAAGTCGAAGCAAAAAGCAAGGTTTTGTTGAGCTTCATATCCTCGAACACCATTTTCTTTCAAGATTCGTATGTGGGGGCGTTTTATTTCATGAAACCGTGACTGTGGATGGTATGATAAACAATGGCCTGTCGGCCATTTTGTTTGCTTGCTACGGTGTGAAAGTAATGATTTTGATTGACATTGACAACACTGAACATTTTCTTTTACGATTTGCGTGACCCTAATCAGGATATCCTGTATCTTTTAATCCACCAGGTAAGAATTGTCTCGTTTGTTTGCGGTAAGTGGTTGGATCACCACTATTTTCTCCAGTTGAGTGAGGCTTTTTTAAAATGGCATCATTACCACGCGGAAAGGGACACCCCCCACCCCTCTCCCCGCCATCCCATTAATACCAGGCAGCTGCTGCTTTTATTGTTTCTAACAACACCGTTCAATGGTTGCTGCGTGTCACAGTCTCCTACGCGCTGTTTTCGGATTCATTTTGGAAGAATAACGTGCAGCTAAAATCCATGCTAGCGTCGTTACGTGCGGCGCAAATTGGCCCAATTTTGCGCAAGTGATGGATGGATAATCGCGCGCCTTCCCGCCGTTCGCTCGTTTGATCGCGCCAGGGATATAATTGTGTTGTTCATAAATAATTCGTATTGTGGTCAGCGCGTGTAATCGCCGGTGCTGCTTTTACAAAGATAATAAGGCTTCTTGATTGACAATCCTCGAGAGCTATTCATGCAACAAAGGCTTCTTTTTGTGGTTAGCCGTGGCGTACGATTGCACTGCATCGCACTGATAGTAGTTGGCAATGCCTTTTTTATTTTTATTATCCGAGCGACATTAAAGGCCTAAATTGTTCAGTTTGTATACAGAGCTGGCAAATACTTGCATGTAGGTACACTGGTAAAGGTTGCAGTTCTGCTTTACCTACAGGAAGTGAATGTGAAAAAGACTAGCAAGCTTGCTCTTAAAACTAATTAAAATGAACTAAATTTAAAAAATATAATGAGTCCAAAGCTATTACAACTATGGTACAGATTCTGATGTACAAAAATGAAAAAAGACACCCTCCCAAAAAACAAAAACAAAAAACCACCGTTTTGACCGTTTGTCACAACACCACCAAGAGCTAGCTTGATTTGGCTCAGATGTTTGTTCGCATCACTGCGAACAAAAAATTAGCTAAATTAGCTCGTGACAACAAAATAACACACTTTACCTCTGTATTTCTTCAGAGAAGACAATTTGGAATGGCAGAAGCTGGTGTTTTTTTGTTGTTGTTGTTTTTTTTTTAAGGCCAGGAGGCCACCATCACCTGTTGCGTCATACTCATCGATGTTCACGCATCTCCACAAAGTCTCTTCTGTCTTTAAAGTCCCCAAGCTCTCAGTCTTGTCAGTCAGTCAAGATCTCAACTGCGGTTGACTTCTCTCTCTCTCTCTTTGCATGCAGTGGGTCTTTTTTCCACTGTGCCGTCATCCACGCAGGTTGAAGAAAGTAAAAGGCCTCTTTTGACAAAATAAGTGTGGAATGTATGGATGACGACATTCAAATGTCGTGAGTGCGTCAAATTAAAAAGTCATCGGCCGGATTGTCTTTGTGCGTGTGTGTGTGTGTGTGTGTGTGTACCAGTCCATAGTTAGCATTGGACAAGCTAGCAAGAAGCTCAGCTAGCTGATGTGTCTTTGGAGGTTTTATAGTGACGGATGAAATTTGCTGCCTCTGTGGTTTCTCTTATGTTTGAGTCGCTCGGCTTGCATGTTACCAAACACAACCTTGAATGTTATCAAAATGTTCCTTTCAGAAACAAATCAACTGACACCCTCTCCCCAAACATAAACATGAAAGTCCTGTCAAGTCTCGTCGCTACACGCAAACTCGAGTCTCACGAAAATCAACTCGGTCAAGTCCAAACGTTCATCTGTTTTTACCATGCAAGTCTCAAGTCCTAGTTGCGACTTAAGTCTAACTCAAGTCACGTGACTCTCTTCCCCCATCGCCAAGCGCCAAGTGATTAGCGGCGAGGTCCAGCTGCAGTCAGTCGTCGACTTCTTGTGTTTATGTTGCGGCCTTCTTACGCATTCAGTTGAACGCACCAGTGCGCTGGAGGGGTTAGCTTTTGATCCTGGAAGGAGTCCCTGGTACCCCAACACCCCCACTGCCCCCCCCCCCTTCTTCAGCCTTGCATGGCTGAGGATGAATTCCAATTTGTTTGGCGAGCCATTCAGCGGAACTAGCCGCACACACACAAGCAGGCCTCTCAGGCCAAAGTCTCTATTGAAAACACACCTTTCTGTCAAGCCAGGAGGCTTTTGAATGGAGGCCCGCCGTGTGAAAGACTTCCAGAGGAGAAGTAAGTAGTGCCTGTGTGCAGCTTTCTCGGCTTTCAATGAACCTCCCAGACAATGTCGCTGATATCTGCTCAACAGCCCACCGAGTTGCACTGCGGGCTGCGCGAGAGCGGCCATGTTGATCGAGTCCAATGCTTCGAGCGGCACAAAAGCACAAACAAAGTGCAAATTCCAAATTCGCCTCGGGGCGTTGGTGTGGGAAGGCCGCTGAGACACGCAGTCGGCAAGCTCAAAAAATGACTCCCACAGTTGATACGTCGCAGCATGTCGTGTGACACCGAAGCCCAGCGTAAATAGGAAAGTAGTACTGCAATCGGTGTCAAGGAAGTGTCTTGAAGTGGTACATCTCAAATGAGACGACATGTGAACCAATGTGCCGGTCAAACCACGGTGAAGTGAGAGGAGGTGTTTCATTTAGACAGACCATTGCCTTGTGAAATAAAAAAGTAATGCTTTGTCGCCATTTTGTGGCATCGATAAGCAATTTCAAACCTCTTGGCTGGTTTTTCACTTCACTGTATCCTTTTTGAATTTGGTGGTGACCTTTCGTGAACAAAAAACTATTTCAGTGGGTGACCTTTCCTTGTTTTTGGGTACCACCAAAATTCACGGCCATCCATGAAACAGGAGAACCGAGGCTTTACTAATTCTCCGTTGGCTACTCAAATGATTTTGCGTTTAACTTTCTGTCTTCTTCTGGTTTGTGTCTCATGTAAAGAACGGCACGCGGTTAATTACGGCGGGCAAAAGAAGGTGAGATTTATACGCGGCGGCGCCGAATAGCAACTCTCAGCACGCTGGCTAATTGCGTGATGGATAGCATGGAGTCATTTGCATT
Organism: Hippocampus kuda; assembly: GCA_901007745.1. NCBI lineage: Eukaryota > Metazoa > Chordata > Actinopteri > Syngnathiformes > Syngnathidae > Hippocampus > Hippocampus kuda. The sequence goes on from CAAKHF010024628.1 coordinate 52,715, forward strand.
TATATTGCAGCCACCCTCCCCAATTGCGCCACCCACTCCCTTTAGACGGCATTAAGTGACTCCTGACACCGGCGCAACGGTTGCAACGACGAGCCGGGCACAAAACAAGCAAGCGGTGTTTTCACTGGGCCTGGTGGTCCCTGCGGTGTGCACGGCGGGGGGCTGACGTCTGGATCGACTTGACAGATTAGCGCGAGGCTAACACCGCAGGAGTGGCGTACTCGCTGGAGGCTGTTTTGGGAAAAGTCCTCCTTTTTTTTTTTTTTTTTTTTTTCACACATAAGCTGTTTGAGGTCAAGCTTGTTTGAACCAAGTTCGGTTTAATGTAGAGTGACACATAGGAGAGCGCTGACCTCCGCCAAGGCCAATTTAGACAAGTATGAGTAACTGGGATTAGCACGTTTTTTTTTTTTTTTAACCATTTGCAGTGAAATACGACATGACAGCAAGTTGCAAAGTGGTGGTGGTGGTGGTGGAGGAGGAGGAAAGGCTTTCATAGTGAGCAAAAGCTAACCACCGTGGTTGCAACATTTTCCCGGACTCTATTTCAACAGTCTTAAAAAAAACAAAAACATGAGTTGACACGGGCTTCCATCTGCAATAGAACATACCAGCTCTCGATTGTTTACATAACAGACCGACTCAAAACAGGCAGACTTTCAATCTCGAGGCACCAAAAGGAGGCAAGGCATCAAGAAGAGGGTGAAATAAGAAGAAACGTCATGGACAGAACAAAAATTCGCACAAGGCAAGCCGACTATTAGTGGCGCCGATATATATTTGGGTCCGTGCAGCGCTTGTAAACCGTAGCTCAACAAGTAGACGAACCTGCAAATGTTGGACGAAAACACACGCTACTTGATCCCATTAATTCTTCTCAATTCCCCGACATTTCTATTCATCCCCCATGGAACGTTTCTACCTTTTGAAAAATGTGCAAGCCCATCTGGTCGTAAAGCTTTTCTTCAATCCCTATTGGTATTCTTAATGTGCAGTTTCCCAACATTATATGCTGTACGGGTATATATCATACATCCATTATATATTGCATACAGAATATATTTCCGAGTCCCAGTTGGCCAGCATTCCTTACATGTGCTCGCTGCGCCTCTGAAGATGCGCTTCGTGGATCATTTAATGAGCCTGTGCGTGTGTGCGTGTGTTTGTTTGTGTTCTTCTACACGCACACAATGCGACCATCTACCGTGAGCTAATGACCTCAATGGGCGCAATGCATTGCTCATTTCAAATGTTTTAACGTTATTCGCCTCCGACCGATACGCAGCACCATTTTGCCAAACGCCAACAATGCTATTGAAAAATGCTGACTCGGCGAATTGTATTCATAAAAAAAAAAAAAAAAAAAAGCTGGCAAAACAGACCATCCATCATTTCTTTTGTCCCCAGTAATCAATTTGGAATCATTGCCTAGATAATGCACTCGTGGCTTCAGGTGGTAGCGGGGGAACTTTTTGAAATGAAAGCGCTCGGTCGCTATCTTCATCTGGATGCTCCCCCGGCATGTCGTTTGTCAAAGCCGGTTGTAAATAACTCCTCTTTGTGAGTGTATCCTCATTAACCTTCCTCGTCACTTGTTTCTCATGCCGCCTCGCTCCTGTGATGACGATAACGCTTCAGAAAAATGGAGCCGCTATCTCTTTTGGACACGTCCGGCGAAGGCGCTGTTGTCAAATCAAAACATTTGCTTCTTATCACATGATAGCGGCGTGTGATGCTCAGCGGTGGGATGAAGTCATGAAGGAAGCTCCCAAGTCTTCACCTTCAAGTTAGCGCGGCAAAAAAACTCAAGCAAGTTGAGTCAAGCCGTTGCTTGGGTTCAGCAAGTCATAAGTCAAGTCGTACTTTCGAAATCGGCGACTTAGTCTTATGTTTCTGCACTTGCGTTATAGTTAGCCGTACTGTCACATTTGCTGTCACATATTTGATTTTAATCGTTCCAAAAAACGGCCTCTGTATAGTCTAACAGTTTGTTGTCTTCTCAGTGAAACCGACTGACGCTTACGCTGTGTTTCATCGCTTAGCTAACACTGTGGCGCTAACCTAGCTTAGCCGTCTTTGTGGGTGGGATGCGTTTCAGATGAAGTTAGATGCGGTGGTGGTTGTTTCTTATGTTTCAGTTGCAAAACGGGCACGTTGCCATTTCTCGCGACCCCAATATGTCCAACGACATAATCCTTGAAACAAAAGGTAGTCATCTTCAACGCTCCCTCGTGCTTCTTGAGGTAGGGAGGTGGCCTCTGCCATTTAGCATACTTGTGGGTTGCCAGTTTTGCCTGGACTACAAAAATGGTCAGCTTGTCTCGGCGATGAAGCCAAATGGCACACTACTGCTGTAAGTCTGACTCAAATCATGCTTAGTCATGTGACTCGAGTCTCCCACCAGTGGCGATACTGCACAATTTGATATTGATCCAAAACCAAGCAAGGGCCACTGCTGCTGGTACCAACATCGATACATTTTAATTAGCAAGATGGCCACATCATCAGATTGATTCAACAATGCGAGAGCTGATATCGAGCGGAGTGTATCGGTACATTTTTGAGTTGGAATGAAATCCTAAAAATGTCGGTTCTTACCAATAAATGAAGTGAAATATGTCCAGTATATTCGGATCTTGTCTATTGAAAACACGAAGTGATTTTTACCATCCTTGTGTCATCGTTATATGGCTTCACACTCAAAACTGCCACGCTAACACCGAGGCAGAATGTGCGTTGTGAGGAAGCTACACCCACGCTGATGCAAACATAACCTCCTCGGTGGAGGTCAACGGACTTTGGGATGGTACGCTAGTGACTGTTTGGGGAAAAACAAAGCAGGGAACAATGGCCGCTATTGGAGCCGACTTGCCTCCGCTTGGGGGCGAAGCATGTGCTTGAAAACCACCATTGTTGCCTTGTGTTGTTGCCTTGTGTTTGTACCTATCGACAGCTGAAAGGACGGCGGTGATTAATGACTCGGGGCCACCGTGCGAGGACCTCGGCCACACGGGGGGGGCGCGGAAACGCCGCCCACTCGCCAGCTGGAAGGGCTCTTCATCTTCTCGGGGGAGACCCGGGTTCACGTGCTAATTTTGTTGTTGTTTTTTTTTTTAAACCGTTCCTTGACGCTATGCTAATGCGAGGGAGAGAGAGGCTTTGTCAAATTTCAAGAATGTAACTTAAAGTCCGTTGTTTTTGTTCCCAGAAGAGTATCGGCCTCCTCTTCGGTCGTGGACTGGCATTTGATGGGAAACAACAGGGAAATTCAAACTGGGAGCTGTCATCAAACCAGTTATTCAAAATACAAACCCAGGAGTTCTCCCAAAATGGCCTCTTCAAAGCAAAATGTCTGACTTCCGATTCAGTATTTGGTTATGAGACTTCAATGCTTCCTGTTTAACCGGACCAAACAGGGGTAGGCGAGTGCTGTATGTTTTACAACTTTTCAGTGTGCGCTACGGAGTGACTTTTAGGGGATACCGTTGGTCCCGCTAAAATATGGATGGAGCTTTTCAAATTTTATACAACCCCACATTTGTCTTTAAAGGGCCCTCGGAAGGAACCCAAGAACTGGCTTTTTGGTGGGTTTATCCATGATATGCATGTCCACCAAATCTCATGTTGTTGAGGGAAACATTTGGTGGGGATCTCTCCTTGTGGCGTCCACTTCTCAAATGTGTTTGAAGGACTCAAATGGTCATTGTGAGCCTAAAATGGCTGCTTTAAAGCAAAATGGCTGACTTCAGCCATCAATTTGAGCCTTCCTTTTTGGAACTTTTTTGAGGTGGCAACAAACTTTCACGTTGTTTTTGTTTGTCATAACGAGGAAGCTCAGTGTTTAGCAGGAGCCACGTGGCAGCTTGCATTTCAGTTTGAGCTTGTATACTACTTCCGCAAGACTTGAGATAGTTTGCACATTTTGTTCAAAATAATAAATTATTATTATTTTTTTTTTGCTCTTTTAACAGAATCTCTGAGACCCAACCGTCCTAGTTGACTCGTGTTTGTTGACGGAAAAAAAAAAAAAAACGAGCGGAGAGGCGCCACCGCCATGGAAGTGAAGGAACGCCGACCGTACCGCTCGCTGACCTCGGCCCGGCAGGAGCCCCCCGAGCGGCGCTACACCAGCTCGTCGGCCGACAGCGAGGATGGCAAAGCCCACCCGAGGTCGTACAGCTCCACCGAGACCCTCAAGGCCTTTGACCACGACGCCCGCATGGCGTACGGCAACCGCGTCAAGGAGCTGGTGCACCACGAAGTGGACGAGTTCGGCCGACAAGGTGGGATTTTCACTGCTAGCTTAGCATGAGCATAAATCACATTTGAGCTCAGATTTACAGTCGATTCGTGATCTGAAACCAAGACTCGTGCTCATGGATTATAGGGAACCTTTTTTTTTATTCATTCCAAATGGAATGTGAGCGTTTCAGAGTGTTCTGAACTCCAAGTTCCATGCCAGCGTTTTATTTAGGACGAGTGGCGATGAATTCCACTCAAGCCACAACATTTTTATCTATCTGCTCAGGAGCTCCCCTGTGGAATCTCGGATAATTTTTCAACCCTGCAGACAGCTTTACCACACTCGGGTTGTTAAAAATGGAGGAGGACATGTTCTCCAGAGGCTTTGATTAGTCGCCTAGCAACAAGCTAAATGCTACATATGCAGTCATAAGATCACAAACGTGCATGATTAAAAGAGAAGTGTCCCTCCAGTATGCCTCAAGGTCAGACCGCAGCCGCCAACGGCGACTACATTATGCTAAATGAAGCACCCGGTGTCATATTTAATCAGGCGCGCCTTTTCCTGCCTGGCCGCAGGTCCCGACTTCTCTCTGCGAGACCTCGGCTTCGGGGACGCCCTCCCGTCCGCCCACCATGGGGCGGCCTACCGAGGCGAGCTGGGCCTGGCGCACCGCGAATACTCTGTCAGCGTGGGCTCGGACGCCGACACGGAGACGGACGGTGTGGCGTCCCCGGAGCACACCGTTCGGCTGTGGGGCCGCGGCGGCGGCAACCCCAAGTCTGGCCGAAGCTCGTGCCTCTCCAGCAGGGCCAACTCCAATCTGACGCTGACCGACACGGAACATGAAAACACGGAGAACGGTGAGTGGAATCTTTTTGCCGAACGTCCAGTGCTTATGTCCACCCGTTTCGTCCTTTTCACCCCGATATCACCGCAACTGTCAGGTGGCAAAAGCTCAAGTGCAGTCGTGAACAAACCCTCGCTTGTCATTTCAACAAGGTAGAGAAACGGCGAAAGCAGCAGAAACGGCTTGAAGGATGATTTTAACCTTCGTCTCTACCGCCACGCTTTGAATGTGTAAAGTGTCAGTCGAAAGATGTTCCATCAGCTAAATGGCTTCCGCCGGCCGTAATTTACATTTCAGCGGCTAAGTTGATTCAGAAATTGACGTGGTGGAAACTCAGATACAGCGAACATGAGGATCATTGAGGGGCTGGCCAATTAGTTGATTTTTTTTTGTTTTGTTTTTTTGCTCAGATTGATGGCACGGGCGTGTTCTTTTTACCATGAAATGGCGAGCGCGTTGCAGCGCTAACATTTGCGAGCAGGAAAAGTTGTTCTCATTTCAGGTCAGTACTGGCCAATCCCATTCTGCCACGGCTGTACCCTTGAGCCGATTGGTCACAAAAACATTTTCAAACAGTATATGGGACCAGTGATTCCCAAGCTTTTTTTTTTTTTTTTTTTTTGCGTGGGAACAAATCAAAACAAAAGATGTGACATAAAACTCAGCATTACGCTGAGTGTGGCTGTTGTAATTCGTAAGAGGCGGAGCCATCGTCAACAAGCCGGTCCCATTGTAGAAAATCCCGCTTCACAAAGATGTTGCCATTTCCGCAAAGATGCCAGATATGGAAGCGAGGTATTGAGTGCTTTTTTTTTTTTTGCACTTGCCTTTTTTTGTGAGTCTGTCACTTTTTCCTTATTGATTGGCTGGGAGCAATCATTTTGTTCTGCTGTCTTGCACTCAGCTCGGCTTCCATTTCAAGTCATTTCAAGGTCTTGAATCTCAGCATGAGTCAGCGTCACGTTTACTGACAAAAATGCTTCTTTTCATATGAGCTTGCGATGAGTCCCATGTGTTGGTTTTTGTACACCCCTAACCCCTGAATATGATCTGGCGGATTTGCAGCGGCCTTCCCCCCGACACTTCGGCGGCGGAGAACTAAGCTCATGCGGCGCCCGGCGGCGAGATTCTAATTACCCCGACCGCAGCCTTGCGGAGAACCTCGCAAATAGTTTTACATTTATATCTGCTGATGTTTTTTCTAAGTGACAGAAATGTCCGCAGGAGGGGGAATCCATTTGAGTGGCTGACTCGGGTCAGGGGAGAGTGTGCGGGCCTCCACATTGTGCCTCCGTTGTACATAATTAAAGAGAAGCTCCTGGCACGACGGCGTTCGGGCTTGCAGCATATCATGCATGTGGCGTCGCCGAGACCCCCATCGTGATGCTAAACAGCCTTTTTATTCCACTGGCTCGGGCAGAAAGAGCATTTGCGTTCGGGAGGAGGAGGGTGGGGGCATTTAATTCAGCTAAGCCTGATAACATACAATTACAATTTCTATATGGCAAGTTAATTAAAATCCATCAAGTAGGGCCTTCTTCTTGTGTGCGCGCGCCAATGTCTCTAAACCAACAAACCATTTACGCGGCTGTTTAATGTATTCCAGCCGGCGGGCATCCACCCTCCCCCGCCAACCGCCCCTCATCCCCAATCCCCCTTTACACATGTGACTGCCTTGACCCTCTGCTTAATGCATGCAAATAAGCAAGCGCCGCTCGCAAGCATCTTCCCGACGCCGCCCCCTCGTACTGTAGACGACGCTGAGACAACAGAAGAGATTTGATCGAGCTATCGTCTAGCCGTCTGTTTGGCTAACTTTCCATCCATCCAGTCATCGATCAAGCTACCGAGCTACCCACCCACCAACTAGCCTAAAGGAAAAAAAAAACCCACAGAGATCCGAAGAAAAGCAAATTGACTTGCAAATGTAACGTATCTGGTAAAAGAAGGCAATTCTTTGTGCGTGTCAGGCTTTATTTCCGTGTGTGTGTGTGCGTGTGTAGACGTGTGTGTGTGTTTCCCCTGCGAGGACACTTGGAGCAGCTAGCGCCTGCTGAGTCACAGCAAGGCCCCGCGGAGGCAGAACATCAAGACGGGCGTCTTACTGTAACTTAAAAGAGCCGCCGCTGGCTTTGTTAGCCGTGACCCACATGCATGCGGTACGTGCAGCCTTGGCCCGTTGCTAAGAAGTTTCGTTTTGCCCCTTTTCCATCACACGGTACCTACCTGCCAGCCAATCGTCGTCATAATTTTGTCATCGCCGCACTAGGCCACATGTCTTGGAAAAAGCTTTTATCCTGTTGCTGCGGTAGTTTACTCCGCAATCTTCGCTTGGCTGTGACGCTGTGTCGATTGTTCAGCGGTTTGTTGGCTAGTCAGTTGGCGATACTTAGTCAGTCCGTCAATCAGTTAGTTTATTGATCACATTGTTAGTTAATCACTGTGTCTACGGAGGTCTCCGTTCGGCGGTTATTTGGTCAGGCAGTCACCTCGTTAGTCGGTTAACTTGTTAGGTTGTTCACGGGGAAGTCAACTCATGAATTTGAATCCAAACACGGTATTCTGGTCGAGATTACGTTTGGCGGGGGGAAGGTTTTCATCCATCTGAACTGGCGGCCATTTTGCCTCGTACTGCCACTTACTGTCAACTGAAAATGACATCCCAGTGCCCAAGGGCTCAGTTTGCCTATGTCACGGCTCACCCGCTGTCGAGGTTTGCTCAGGTGTGGTACCATGTTTAGACTAGTGAGGGTGCCTGAAACATATTGTAAAGAACATTTTTAATCACATAGTCATCAGTTAGTAAGAAGAAGCCATCAAAGTCTGCCGAAGAGCGTAAATGTGAAGACTTGAAAAATATTTTTTCACTCTTACACTCGGTTTGCACCAGGACAAGTTACCCACCAGGTCCAGCAAAGAGAACTGTGGTACTCCAATCTGTCCTCGTGTCACTGTTTGCACCCCATTTGAAAATTGCGTCGCTGCCACCTTCAGGACTGGAGTCAAGCATGTTTGCATTTCTCATTCAAATGAGTCACGTTTTTTTTGGCCTCACTGGGGGTGTATACTGAGTGCAAAGTGAGCGTCAACTATTAAGCTACGTGCTTTCCATGTCGACGTACAGGGTTCATTGCACTCTTGACAACGGTAATTGTTCGTGAGAGTGGAGTCTTGCGGGAAATCATCATCATGCCTTTAGGCGTCGTTCCAGGCCAACCCCCCCTAGAAAAGCGACACTTGGAAGATTTGCGTTTACGTGGTTCCATAGCCTCTCGGCTACGCATTTATCTCTGTCAACACACATTTCTGCACACAAATTACTAAGCAAGTTAAGTTCTTGGCGAATGCCTCTTTGATCCAAATCATGTCTTGGCTCACCATTTTCTGACTCTGTAGAGTCAATCATGAGTCAAAGCCAAAAGCTAAACCGAGTCACAGTGTAGTCGGATGCCGATTAGCGCCCTCAACATGTGAATATGCTGTAAAGTGAAATGCTAGCCATCTCATCGCCATGCTAACGCAAAACAATACCTCCGTAGAAACACCCCACAGTGGGGAAGGCGAAGCGTCAGTCTGTTGGTCGTAATAAGTTCTTGTTCGTTTTAGCCAGACGTATAATTCAGTTATTTGGCTAGTAAATCATTTAATTAGATTGATAATAAGTCGCTTGGGAGTTCTTTAGTTAGCCACAGAGTGAGTTTGATGCTTAGTTAGTCAGTTGTTGGCTAGTCAATCGGCTAGCTAGCGCGTTAGCTGGCTAATGACCTCCCACTGAACGTTCGGCAAGCCCCTTTGCTGTCCGTCTTAAAAATTGGTCTTCAAACTCATTTTTACTCTTTGGCTTTAGACTCAGCATGAGACTTGATGGTTTTTGTTTGACTGCTTATGTGCTTTCTTCGGTCTTTGTCATTAATTTATTGTTTTATTGTTGATGAATAATTTTTGCTCCATGTACAGCACTTTGTATCCAGTGGTGGTTGTTTTAAAGTGCTTTAGAAATACCCTTGAGTTGAGTAGTTTGTGGTATAGATTGTTGATTAGTTTGCCTGTTTATCTGTTAGTCATTTGTTTAGTCAATTCGTCAGTCATTGACTTAGCTGATGAGTTCGTTGGTCGATGAGTTTTTTTTTTGCTCCCTCTGCTGTTCTGACGTTCCATCTGCTTTTAATGCCGCAGCAAATGTGAATTTGTTAACAGATGAAGACATCAAAGAATCTTCGCGTTAACTCTGCTTGCAGAACTTGCCTTGAAATAAACATGTGCCATCATTTATTTATTCGAATAACTTGCCTAAAAATAAACCCGTCTGATCACGTCAGCGTTTTGTAGGAGCACCGCGTGGCACTCGGAGCCGACACATCACGAGAGGCTTTTGTCCTGGCTGGTCCACTAGCATGAGAGAAGGCTCAAGTAAAGTCGGTAATCTGGGGTCGCCGTGGCAACAACAGCGACACTGTTGTCCTCCTTATTGCAAGCTGTTGAAGCCTCAATCTGATTCGCTTTCAAAATCCAATTAGCACATGATGCTGCCTTAATTGATACATTATTGGGTATGATGGGTTTCATTTGTTTGATTAAACATTTTTTCTTTTTCCCCCACAAAGAGCAAAAGCACGATATTATCATTACCGCTAGGGGGGGGGGGTGGAGAGACACAAAAAAACCCGCCCATCCTGTTGCAAGCTAGCTTTGTTGTGACAACAACTTCAATATGTGTTACTGGGCAACATTTTGGATGGAATGGAAATAAAAGAATAAGGAAATCAATGAGAGGCGGGCGGCGCAAACATGAAAGCAGCTGAAAAGCGATTTAACAGTAATTACATTTGTCATCAGTCATGCAAAACAGGCCAACTCAGGGAGAGCTTGTTGAAACTACTGCCTCATTAGCCATCGAAAACGGGTGTCCGTAATTAATCCAAAATCTTTATCCCTCGACCAAAAATGGGACATACTATGAAAAATGGTCATAATTAGTTGTATACAAATAGTTTGGTGTTTGGAGAGTGAAATGAAACAACCCAGTCAATGTTTTGAGAGCTGCCTATTTATAAAATGTGCTTAAGGACCTCCCGGCAAGCGCCGTTCATTTGCAGTCTGGATATTAGGTCCACCTGTACCGTCTCATTAGATTCAATGTGATTCCAATTTTTTTTTTCATTTCAACAGATAATAACATCAGCATTGTTTCCCGCTTCCTTGCTTTTATTGTCCCTCGAAAATATATTAAATATTAACCGACGTAGCCTTTCATACTCTTTAATGCACTCTCACTTTATGGTCATCATAAAGAGTTTTATGCAAGGTTGGTATTTTTTTTTTGGAAGAGAAGTAAACACGCACACATATAGAGATCAGCATTTAATACAATTCTAACATCGAGCCCATACATTATAGATGTGTGTGCATAGTTCTGATATTTATAGGAAAATGCGAGATGATTCTTTTTGCTTTATGCCACCGCCTGCAGCGTTTCACCATTGATGTCAGCTGCGGCTCGTAACTCTCGACATGTTACGTGATATTGCCGATGACGAGTCAGAGCTTTGTCAGCCGTCTGGCCCTCGCGCGCGCGCGCGCGCGCGTGTGTGTGAGTACGCGCGTGCTTATGATTGTGCTTCAAAATGCAGTTTCCAAATGATCATTTTGTTCATTTTGGGCGAAAAAAAAAAATCCAAACCTATCTGGCCTTATGCGGAAAATGTCATCGCAGGTGCTGAAATAGTTCCTGTCAGACAAAGTGAAGTAGTTTACTAGCTCTCATGAATAAACGCATCATGCCATGATCCAAAGAAATTTGAGAACTAATGAGAACCAAACAGACTAAAATCTGTCAGTCGGGAAAAGGTGACAAGGCCCTTCCCGAAATTTTGGGACTCAAGCGAACCACGGTCAGAGCCATTATCTACAAATGAAGAAAATTGAGTGGTGAACGTTTCTCGGAGTTGTCTGCCAACCAAAATGACTCCAACAGTGCAATGACGACTCATCACAAAGGAAGCCAGAATGCGATCCGAAGAACTGCCGGCCTCACTGACCTTAATTATGACTCATCAGAAAATGGGCAAATATGGCATCCATAAGAGAGTTACAAAGTAAAAAAAAAAAAAAAATCACAGTTGACATAAAAAGAGCAAGAAATCTCATCTAGTATTTGTCAGGGAGCATATTTCTGATTCCTTAAGGATTTGGGAGTAAAAACATCTGTGGGCTGTCAAGACAGAAGTTGAACAGTTTGTAAGGTTAGTTAAAAAAGGGGAAGGTGGGCAGAGTAAGAAGGGAAGTTGTACTGTAGAACTTATATTCGAAGATACAAATAAACCATTTATGACTAAGAGAATAACACAATTTATCATCAAAACACCTGTAGTGAATAAAGATTTTCATTTTAGAGGCAAAAATGGTTTCTTCATACATCAGCTCTATGGCGGAATTTCAAAGTTGGCCTTTCATCCTTCCATTTTTCCGTATGCGGCCCTCAAACAGAAAAGATTGGACACCCCTGGTTAAGAAGGTGTGCGGCAGGTTATATCTGGGCAAAAATGATTGCTTTTGATAAAAACAACATCATGCAGTCAAACATGGTGCTTCCAATGTCGTGATCTGGGGCTGCTTAGTTACTTCACGACCTGGATGACTTGCTTTGAAGATTAATGGAACAATGAAATTGGCTGTCGACCAGCTTGATTTCACCGACTGCTCCCAAGGGTGCCATCACCAAATATTAGCTCTGGGTTCAATTTTCTTTTTCCACACTTGGACAGAAAGTGTAGGTTTTGGATTTTTACTTTGCTGGCTGTTGATTTTTGATGTTTGTCTGCGAGTCGGAGTAGCACTTTTTTTGTCGAAATGGCGCTTGAACTCATCAAGTACTCAAGTCAAGAAAGTCAAAACGACTCAAGTACTTCCCACCACTGAAGAGCATTGATGCCAATCACTCGTGAGATCCCAGACCTCTCAGCCACAGCGTTTCTTTTGGGGTTATTTAGTTGTTTCCACTTTTTTTTTTCTTGGGGCCCAGGTCACGGCTTCCAGTACAGTGCAGAGCTTCTCTGGATCATTTGCAAGCTAATTTGCGCGGCTTTAGAGGCCCTCGTGGACAATTTTGGGTCGTTATCAGCGTGGCTGCACACCCGCCTCCTGCCAGTTAGTCGGATCATCGTAACGGGCATTGCTGCATCCGGGGGCCCGGAGGGCCGCGGCTCTCCCTCCGCTGCCCGGTGCCTGATGTGGGACATGCAAAAGGGGATGATCAGCCTAATCCGGATGCTCTTTTCCTAAAACCCACAGAAGATCCAGCTAATTATCCCCACTCGTGATTATATTTATGTGGCTTTGAGCAGAGGCAATACACACTCTTCCTGCTCGAGGCGAGATAAGCAGGCTAGCCCTAATCAACGGACCACCGCAGAGTTGTTTTCTTTTGTTTTTTTTCCCCCATCAAGAAATTAAACGATTTTTTTCTTTTTACTTCGGACTTCAAAATGAACAAAAATGGTGTCTGTTTGTTCAACTTTAATTGAATCGGATCGTTACTGTTTTCCAATTCAACAGGGAGCGGCAAAGGCAAATCAGCTTAACGCAAACAACTTGGCCTTTTTTTGGAGTAATTGTTCACTCTCTGCCGAACCGCCGCTCGTTGTGAAGTTTGCTGCCACCATCTTATCTTGTAACTCCCATTTTGGCCTGTGTTATAATTCAAGGTATTTTTGTACGCCAGAGCTGCTTTGTCATTATTTTGCTTGATTAAGTACGACCAGAGCTCAATTTGTTATCACCACATTAGGTCCAAGATTCCAATATTACTGATGCCTGTTTCTGTCCAAATTGCTCGTGATTAATTAAATCACGGACAAGTGATAATTGATTAAGTTGGTTCAGTCGCAGCTCTACGAGACGTTCTCTCTCATTAGCGGTCACATTTAATACAGTTTTCGTTCAGGTTGGAACAAGAAGGTCCCTCTGGGGTGGTCACTTTTGATCAGACATCGAATTACAAGCAAGAAACTAAAACGATTATACATACGGTCGTTGGGAGTGTAAATCGTGGAGTTGTGCGCCGTCGTTGCTAAGGCGACACGGCGAGGTCCTTAAATCGCGATCTCTCTGTGATATAATGGGGAGAAGATTATGCCTTTGTGTCCGCCTTTAAGTAATTGAAATGACCTCGTCCAAGTTTGCATTCGTCACTTCACCCATGAAGAGGACGCAGCTTGCTCATCGGGAACACGTTCGATCTTGGGGGTCAGGCTTAATTGCCGCACGTTTTTAATTGCATTCCGTTGCCCCGTAATACATTGGCTTGTCTTTGTCGAGTCAATAGTGCTCGATTTCACCTTAAGATGTGAAAACTTCTTAACCCCCCCGCCCACCTCGTACTCCCTCTTGTGATGAGACACTCGATTCTCTGCAAATATGAAGAGCCGTTTCACATCGGGTGAAATGTACTGGCGCGCTGCCTGCTAGTTAGTTATTCATGCACACGCTGCGCCTCTATGAATATCCAGAGTTGACTCTCATAGCACCTGTTCTTATCCGCCATGGCAAATGACAAAATGAATAGTCATATTAATAATTAGGGATGAAAAATGAATTCATTTACATGGATGGATAATACAGCTTTTCATCATTACATGGAATTCCATCAAACACGACTTGATGTCAATGAAACGACCACAAAAGACACAAATGCTAGATGGAAAAGAAAGGATTCAAAATGTGTCACAAACATTCACCAATTTTTGAACAAAAATATCCAAAGAAAATGATATTTGACAATGATTCAGAGATATGCATAAATAGTGTGGGGGGAGGTGAAATTTGGGACAAAAATACAATGAAAAAATATTTGCCTTCCAATCAATCAATCATTTATAAGTGTTTGTTGAAAAAAACACACCAAAACAAATATTCGATGAAAGAAAGTGTTAGTGAAAAAAAAGAAAAATGATCAATTGAAAACATTGACAAAATTTCAAAAATGCCAGCAAAAACAAGAATTCAAAAACCAAAAATACAATGAGGAAAATATTTCCTCACATCTCATTAATCATCAATCATTCATATTTTACAAATATTAGACAAAAAATGACACACTATTATACCAAAACAAAGGAACATGATTCAAAATATTACAAAACAACAAACAAAAAAGACTACACAAAATTAGAAACAGTACAAACGTATTAGAAAAACACAGAACCAATGGACAAAATAAGGACAAATATTAGACTTTTTTTTTTTTACAGGAAATAAGTAGAAATACAAAACATAGAGATATTGCACCAAAAAATGTCTTCCTCTTCTTCCTTATAGTTTGTGTCTTCATGGATGGGAAATATCCAACAGACAACTCCAATACTACTTTCAGAGACACTTTGTACGCTAGTAACCATAATTATCGCATCATCCCTAATAAGGACCCATGATCAATTAATCTTATAATAAAGCAGTTTATAAGAATGAAAGAAAATGTTAATGGTCGCTGTTGAAAGAGAGTCGGTGTCTTTGAACGCAGCTTTATTGCTACTTTGGCCTTAATAAAGCCTCATTTACTGTACCCTGCAGGCGCCTACATTTCTATTCATTGGCACAGAGGGAATTAGTCATTGGAAAATTGGATTACCTCTTTTTTTTCTCTCTCTTTTAATTTGTACTCTGGCATACCCCTTACTTCTCTACTCATAGTAGCACCAGGTTGGATTCACTTTTACACGTTTATCACAGGAAAAATGAAAACAAAAAAAGCGCAATCAGCATTTGTGTGTTTGTGTTTGGTGATTTATTCGCTGCTCCCGTCTTAAATGAGCCACCTTCTCGTACAGAGGAGCGTTCAAAAACAAACGCGAGTTGAAGTTTATGCCCGTGTGCTGTGAAATAAATACGGCAAGGACTTGGCAGCGCTGCCGGTGGCTCGCTCGGGCGCCGTGTGTTTTACATCCCGCAGACGTGCAAACAAACTCTTTGCACAAAGTGACTGAAATGGAAACGCAGCCAGGGCATAAATAGCACTTTGACGAAAGTGCGCCGACAAAATCAAAATTAAAAAAAAAGAAGAAATCAAAACGCGGCCATCTCGTTCTCGAGGATTGACGGAAAAAAGGCGGATGGGCGGGCAGGCAACCGGGGTTTTCTTTGTTCCGTGTGGGCCTAATGAGTGGCCCGCAATGTGTCTCGAACAGCAAAAGTAAACTTTTGACTTCTTTGAGCCCCCTTCCTTCATTGCTGATGATGGTGGGGGTGGTGAGGGGTGGTGTGTGCCTGGCGGAATTAGATTATTGCGGACTATTATTTATTCATGTCATTGTGTTTATCCACCAGAGGAGACAGAGTAAAAAGCTGATAATTGTGCTCCAGCACCATTGTTTATTTTCCTTCTTACAGGCTAAGGTTACTGATGCTAATACACAGAAGAGGTCAGAGGCAGCTAAGGTTGTTGCTATGGTTGGTGAAGCTCGTTAAGGCAGAGCAGAATGCTAAAAATGCTCACACATCTAAGGCTGGGCTCAAAAGACATCTAAAGATGCTATGACAGCTAAGTGTACTAAGATAGCTAAGGGCGCTATGACGGCTACAGACACCAAGATGGTTAAAGTTTCAAGATAGCTATGCTTGGCAAAGAAGGGTAGAATGTTAAGGATGCTAACCTTGGTTTGTCGTAGCATTATCAGCTCTATTAGCATTCAAGTCATCCATTTAGTGTCCGGAGATCTTGTGACAGGCCTTAGCAGCTCTGTGGTCGCAACGTTAGCTGTCTCAAAAATTTAACCTCCTTATTTCTTTTCACAACCTTAGCAGTCTCTGCAATTTCAACAACCTCAACATTTGTAGGATCCTTAGCTAATCGTTACAGTCAATCGTAGCTGTCTTAATAACTTGAGCTACTTTAGTATTCTTAACTGCAAATGTAGCTAACTGAGCAAAATACGGCTCACTAGCTGTTTTACTAAGCTAATCTGTCTCAGCGACCTTCAGAACCTTTTTCGTTTTGGCATCCTTTACTGCTTTAACATTTAAACTAAAATGTTAGCCAACCATAGCTGTCACTTTATGTACCTTGGCTTCCTTTGCAAACGCAGCAACTTTAGCCGTCTTAGAAATCTTAGAATTAGAAAGCAGAGGTTGGGAAGACGGATGATTATCTCGCTTAACAGCTTCAGCTTTGTAAGCCTAAGTCTTAGCAACCTTAGCTATTTAAACGGCTTTAGCCAACCATAGCTACACCTATGGTATCGTAAGATGTCTGATACTGTGTGTGTGTGTGTGTGTGTGTGTGTGTGTGTGTGTGTGTGTGTGTGTGTGTATATATATATATATATATATATATATATATATATATATATATATATATTAGGAGATACTAATGTTCATATATATATATAAATATATATATATATATATATAAATATATACTAATGTTCATATATATATATATATATATATATATATATATATATATATATATATATATATATATATATATATATATATATATATATATATGATACATTAGTAACTCTGAACTTTTACCTGACTATAGGTCAAAGTTTTTTTGTTAATTCTGTTGGAGAAGCGCTTGTTCACAATGAAAGGCAATATGGTCTGCACTAAGCCAAAAGTTAAACGGCAACATGGTATGGAAGAAGCAGGAATTGTGCTCGAGGTCCAGCCAGGTCCGTTTGAAACACCACATGGATTTGGGCCACCAGCATATTAGTTCCAGGCACTTGTGTCGGCCAGGAGATGCTTAAAATAGTTGTTGCATGCCTTCAGGCTGAGGTGAGCGCACAACAGCGGGCACTTTTCATCCTTGAACAATGACGTCCCCCGCCAGGAGGCTTGGATGGGGCATCATGGGGGTTTTTGTGATGGTGAGGGGGTTGGGTGTTAATGATGCCACACTACATCAGTGCTAATGATTCCGTGGACAAGCCGACTAACGACCAGGACGGAGCTCATGGAAAATGTTTGTTTAGTGACTCAGAGAGCAGTTCAACTGTTGTTGGCAAAACAGTTTCAGAACATTTAAAAATGTTTTTTGATTTTTAAATTTTTTTTTTTTTTTTTTTTAAGAACAAAAACTCGTTCTATTCATGTCAGCAAACACTGCTGTTGGATCCACGACTGCCGCATATAGGATTGCAGAAACTGTTCTCAGACTTGTTCATCGTTGTAAAGTGTAACCAGATGGCGTCCTTCAGATGGATCGTGGGGTGCGCCGTCCCTCCGGTTGGGAGGATGACAGTGGACTGGATGGATGGCCCTGGCACAGGCCAGGCTGATGGGGGGGGGGGGGGGAACGCTATGTCTCATAGCTG
>CAAKHF010024629.1:13597-25673 GCA_901007745.1 Hippocampus kuda
TTAGGGTTAGGGTTAGGGTTGGGGTTGGGGTTAGGGGTTAGGGTTAGGGGTTAGGGGTTAGGGTTTAGGGTTTAGGGTTAGGGTTTGGGGTTGGGGTTGGGGGGGGGGGGGGGGGGGGGGGGGGGGGGGGGGGGGGGGGGGGGGGGGGGGGGGGGGGGGGGCAGTGGAGTCCTTTTGGGGTTTGAGGAAAAGAGAACATGGAGTAAGTGGGCCTCTTTCAAATCCATCTTTGAAAAACCTGCTTAAGTTCTTGTGGAACATACAGAGAAAGCCACTTCTTTTGGGATCAGAGTGACTGAGAGAGCTTTGAGGATGAGTTCAAGAGAAAACAAACAAAGTATTTCCAGAAAAATCTGGAGTGGAGCACATTGTCTGAGTTTTTTTTTTTTGGTGGGGGGGCCTTGAAGATCCACTTCAAAATCTTCCACTGTGGTTTGTTGTCAGCAGTCAGAGACTTCAGAGGCGTCACTGGTGAGTTTCCGACGTCGCCTCACCGATTTTTCCTCATCCTGCACAGTAAAACAAAGTTTCTATGGAACACGCAGAGACTGACAAGAGACAACTGCGCCCAGAGTTAATTGCTCATTTCTGTGATTTGGATGATCAGACTTTTGTTTGATGACAAATTTATATCGAAATTTGAGAAATTCCAAAAATGTACACTACTACTACTACGTCCAACGACTCATCTTTTGAAACAGGACATGAAAATTTGTACTCACAGTCTGAAAGATTCCATTCGGTCCCCACTCTCCAGGGGACTGGTCCTCTGGGTCTTCTGCCTCTTCTTCCTCCTCTTGTCCTTCCTCCTCTCTCACAGTGTCCATCCCGTCCTCCTCATACTCCGTCAGACAGTCTGACTCCTCCGCTGAAGGGAAAGATTTAGAAGTGATATTAGGGCGATAAATTATATAGTGGCTGAACCCACCTGCATCCATCAAATGTCAGGGACGTGTTCTGCTATATTCCAATAAATGATGTTTGGTTGAAGTAGTAAGCCCTTATTTACAATTCCAGTTTTGAAAAAAAAAAAAAAAGAGATCTTGAAGGTGAACTGTGAAAAGTGTTTAAAATAAGAAAGAAAAAAAAACTGTGCAAACAGTAAAAATGGAATAAAGAATGAATACTTCACCCTCAGCAGAAACATAGTTTTGGACTGGCTCGATCCTGGAGACAATCTCTGCAAGGTCTGTGAAGTCGGCTCCTTGGCATGTGCATGACTGGGACACACATTTTTGATTCATTCATGGCGAATATTGTAGGAATTTTAAAAAAATAAAAAATAAAAAGCTTTACACTGATCTGATCAACTGGATTGGATCGGCAGATATGGGCACTTTGTGCTAAATCGTGGTCGTTATAATGTGACAATTTGCAGATCAATCAATAATGTCATTGACTGGAGCCACAAAATAAGACACTACATTCAACAAAATCTTGTTCATTCCAGGGACGTTGTGTGCTGCTATAGTTAGTAATCCTAAAATTTTCAGAATATGCAGTCGGATTATTTTAAATTTTTCCCAATATTATTATTATTATTATTATTTTTAAGGTGGGTGAGGGAGAGCTCCCCCAATGCATTTTCTGTGTATTGAAGATGTATTAGCATTTTGCAGAGAATTTTTACATTTTCCCAATGTATTTCAATAGGTGTCAATTATACACCAATTTTGGCTATTTGTGGGCTGACCCGGTCCCAATCCCCTGCAAATAGTGGGGGTCGATTGTACTGTAAATTAACAAGTCTTTTTTTTTTTTTTTTTGGATCGGTGATCGGCTCCAAAAACCCAGATCGTGTAAAGCCTCGTCAAAAAATAATGCACATAACACACACATGCAGCATATTACTTGTATTATAAAATATTCTCCTATTGTGGCAGTTATTAGGCTTTTGGGCAAGCCTCCTTTTCACAGAATTGTTTGTTTTATGGTTGGACACTTGCTCGACTCTCTAAACATTTAACGATCAAGTAAAATTTCTCATAGTGGTACTTGTGGCTCTCACATCAACTCTTTTGCTGTCGTTGTAGTCAGCAGATCGATGGTCCCTTAGCATGTTTTCAATGATGTCACCTCGGGCCCAGCCAGTGAACAACAGCTTACCGTGCTGGAAGCCCACATCCTGAAAAAGCAGAACGAATCAGTAGGAGACGTTTGTAACAACAAGAAAGAGAAATGCTGCGGTTAAAATGCCCAATAGCGGTGATGATGTATGATCACAGATGATTTAGATATATCTGAGGAAACAATACTGGCCATAACCAAAACAGAGAGAGTGCCTTGTGAAGGTATCAACCCGTTTTACCTTCTGCCACAATTCAGGTTTCAAACATAAATCCATCCATCCATTTTCTAATCCGCTTATCCTAATGAGGGTCGCGGATGTGCTGGAGACTGCCTATCTGATCCGATCTGATCTGTCTAGCTGTATTTTTCTTTTTTTTGTGAAGACTCAACACAATGTGGGACACAATCGTTAAGTGGAACAAAATTTACACAATATTTTAAGCTTTTTTTTTAACATGAAAAGTAGGAGTAATTATTCATCCCCTTTTCTCTCAGTGCAGCCAAATGTCTCCATTCTCTTTTAGCTTCTGAATGATTGAATGTTGACCTTAATGATTGATGGGGGTAGATCATTTTGCAAATCCTACTTTCCAGGTTTTTATTTGTAAAAAAAGTTCCGCTCCACAATTGTGACCTACTTAGTACTCTGATACCTGACACACACAAAAAAAGAAACATCTAATTTAATAGCTATGTTTGCAGCCGCGGCACGGTCGTCGACTGGCAAGCACATCCGCCTCACAGTGCAGAGGTGCAAGATTCGATTCGGGCCCCAGCTTTCCTGTGTGGAGCTTGCATGTTCTCCCCGTGCCTGAGTGGGTTTTCTCCAGGTACCCTGGTTTCCGCCCACATTCCAAAAACATGCATGGTAAGTTAATGGAACACTCTAAATTGTCCCTAGATGTGAGTGTGAGCGTGAATGGCTGTTCGTCTACTGTATGTATACCCTGTGATTGGCTAGCAACCAGTTCAGGGTGCCCCCCACCTACTGCCCGAAGATCGCTGGGACATGCACGCCAGCGAGCCTTGTGAGGAAAGGTGGATTATAAAATGGATGGTTGTTTGAAGCCTGAAATGTGGGAACAGGTCAAAAAGTTCAAGGGGTGTCAACACTTTTGCAAGGCCCTGTATATTTACACAAACAGGTCAAAACAGTTATCCAAGATGCGTTACCATTCACATTGGTACATAAAGTGAAAGAGAAAAGTCTTATGAAGCAACTCACATAAATCTCGTCAAACTTGCCAAAGTCCATGGTCTTGAAACGATCAATGGGCGGTCTAATGTACTCGCAATAAGCACTTTTTTTGACCACCTCTAATTGCCGCACACAAGACACATAGGCAAGCCGAGACTGGATCTCTGCCATGTCTGGCACCTAGATAATGTTGTAAAGATTACAATTACAATACAATAACTGTAAAACTGACACAAACGTCGTTCGTCACAGGAACACGCTGAATGGAAGTTATGCATTCAGCATGGTCATCACGGTCATGCTTGCCAAGCCAGACGCACCTTGACTTTTTCGGCCCAAGGATTGATTCGTTTCCACAGTAACCACCAGCCAGACAGACAGTCGCCATAGTTACAGAGGTCTGTCTCATCCTGGCTGCCCACATCAATGGCAATGACTGTTTTGGCGCCCATGTTCCTCGCAATATCCGCTGTGATGTCCGCAACACAAACACCAGAATCGAGCCGCAGATAAAGAGATAAAGACTCCTTCAATACAAGTCGCATTCTAGCGGCCCAAAGTAAATCAACTAACACCACCAAAATGATTTCCGGCAGGGAATTTAAAGTCAATTGGTGACTAACTGATGTGGACATTTTGGAAAATGAATACACAGAACACAGAAGTGAGATGGGAATGATCATCTTTCTCATGAACGGACTCAAGGTAAACAACTGGGCATCGACATTGTGGTGGTGTTATTGCCATTTAAACACAAAGTGCAACGCTCTGATCCAGTGTCAAAAAGGCCCATAAATACTCTTGATTGATCACACATCTCTGGGAGAGGGCAGCCCTATAGTTTATCAATAAAGGGCTGCTGATTTTACAAAACTGCAAGTCTGTTGGATCAATTTTTGGACCAGCGGAGCGCCATAATTCACAAGCTTCAGTGACAACTATCGGCGGAAGACGAGACATGATTCCCAGCGCGGAGCTTTGTGAAATGTGGCTGCTCTGTTTGATCAGGATGACACAGAATCTTGAGAAAGTATTTTCACCTTCATAACATATTGGACTTGAGAAACTCGACACATCTTACACACCGAGATGTAATGGATCTTTTTAAACAAGGATTTGCGGACCGGCAAACTCAACTCATCTTTACTCTGGTTGAAATGGGGACAAAGATTGATTTCGGAACAGAGCAAGACTACAGTAGTACAATAAGTTGTGCCGAGTAATAATTTCCTGTGATTGACACAAGACCAATGTCACAGTTTTCCAAATACATTCCAAATGAGCATAGAACATTTTCAACAGTGTTGCTCTGTTCTAAGAAAATTTCAACTGAGGGCACGAGGTCCTGATGTCAATCAACGAGTGTCAGCCGGTCAAAGAAAGACGGGAAATGTTTTTATTCATGCTTACATGCTTACAACTGCATTAATTGGACTTTGCACAACTAGACTTTGTCTTCATGTCTAAAAGTAAAAAGTGATAAACGACATCAACTTGAAACGTCCCATACTTTCCAAGTATCTGACACTAGCTGATGAGGCAGACATCAGGTCCAAAGTAATACTTACATAGCACCGCTAACATTCCCAATCGGTTTGTATAAAAGTGCAGTGGCCAAGAGCAAAGTGTACTCTCTACATCAAATGGGTCTGACAAAGATTGTCTTTGAGTGTTTTTAAACTGAGGGTGCGTTCACAGTCACACCATCCATAGCAGTTGTCTGTCAGTAGACACAAACCATCACATATTTTAGATGTGCAGGATAATGTATTCAAAACGGACAAAGATCAATTTTGTGGAGTGGCTTGGATCAGAACAGTACCAGCCCAAAAACAGAAAAAAGGAATGACGACTTTCTACCCAGTAATGGACGGTGCAGCCCAGATGAAAAGTGTTGTCTTTTTAAAATGGAACATTTGAAACATACTTGGCATGTACTTTTAGTCAGCAGCAATTGGGCTCAATGGGACCCATTGGAAAGTTGGTTTGTACACTCTGATCTTAGTGGTCTGCCTCGCATAAAAAATACTCACATACTCACCCATCCTGTGCACATTTGTTCACAGTAAAGCACCAAACAAGTTTCCCTCAGTCCACTTGAACCCATCCTTCTGGGCCACGAGGTTGGTGGATATTGAGAGAGGGTACCACCTTTACTTGCCTGGCAGATTGTTGATGTAGCCACCATCCATAAGCAAGTTCCCATCTTTGGGGTCGCAGAGAGGCGGCAGGTACCCAGATAGGGTCATGCTCGCTCGCACATAGCGCCACAGAGAGCCTGGCATACCGGGGACGGAGGTAGGGAGGAGGAAGGGGGGGTGGGGGGAATAACATCTCAATTTCCGCTAAGTGATTCATGTTAGTCTTGATTCAGACCACAACCCCAACACCAGGCAGCGATCAGTCACGGGTGGTGAGACGATCCCTGCAAAGTTTGGGACTGTAGTTCTGCCCGCCTTTACACTCTGCCGTACACCAAAACAAACCTCATTACCAAGCACACAGACGCATCGTGACTTGTGCGGCTGGTAAGAGGCAAATGGCAGCCATCACAGAGCACCAAGACTGGACAAATCTCCAGACTGCGTCTCTCAACATTATCGGATTCACTTTTAAAATATTCCAGCAGCAATAAGTGTGAAATTAAATGATGGTCTACATCTGCTGCTGCGAAGAAGTCAATGGTCAAAGACGTAGTTGTTTTGAGACAAGTATGAAGATTGTGCCAGGGAACAACCAGCCTGCCCAATTCTGCAGAACAGTTCAGTGCCAGCAGGGGGCAGGAGCAGACAGGGGGCTGCATGGGTTGGAAGGATAAGGAACACAGCAGAGATGCGCCAGGGTGCAACTGTGCTTTTAAGTATTTGTGAATTGGGAAGACATTGAAAGCTATCTTTGCAGGGTTTTCAATTTGTACACAGGTAACAAATGGGCAACGGCAGGATCCAGAACACTTATTCCCAAATACCTGAAGGAACAATTGAAATAAAAAGACAAAGTGAGAGACCCAGCGCATTGAAGACAACATATTCATTGAACCTACATGTCCAGAAGTGGCATGCACATGGACGCAAGCAAAGCCAGGGGAGGAGACAGGCTTGTTGAAGGAGCCAATCACAATGTTCCTTCAGGTGAAGATGAACTGAGAGGTGAATTGAAATGAAACAGTGACAAGAAAAAAAAGAAACTGCCTCATGGGGAAACAAGACAGACAACATTTCAGCCCGATGGCAGGTGCAGTTATGCAAGCCATAATAACATTGTGATGTAAACACAGTGCAGGGCTATACTTCTTCTTGAAGGGTGCAAAAGTGGTCAACAGTATCTACGTTGGCTATGCCTGAATATCAAAGCAAATATCAAAATAAATGTGGCACTGTATCGTGGACATGAATTTTAAACCACACGTACAATAAGTTTCTTAAGGCACTCATCCTCATTGGGGGTCATGGGTAAGCTGGAACCTATCTCAGTTGACTTCACGCCCGAAGGGCAGGAAACACCATGCTTTCATCGCCAGCCAATTAGAGTGCATTCGTAGACAAGCAATGATTTACAATCGCATTCGCTGGACTATTTAGAGTCTTGAGCCTAAGATGCATGTTTTTGTGGGCATGGGAAGCCCTTTGAGACTTTTCTGCGATTAAGTGCTAGAAAAGTTGAATTTGACTTGACTTTTTGGAAATGTGGGAGGAAGCCAGAATATCAGGAGAAAACCCACACAGCACATGACTATATGCAAATTCCATATGGAAAGGTCTAAATTCGTACCCAAACCTCAGAACTACAAGACGGACCATTAGCCCACTATACCGCCCACCTTTTAACGAGCCTTTCTTTTATTGAAATACAAAAGCTGCATAAGAGCTTTTCAAAATCAGATCTGATACAACGACACAGCATTTACAGTACACACACATAAACAGGCAAGCAAACATCTCGAGGGATGGGGCGCTCGACCAACACCATGTCCCGTCTCAAGAGGCAAAAATCATCCAACCATCCAAGTATTTCATATCCAAGCCTTCAACATACTGAAACTGAAGTGAGCAACCAACTCTAAAATGATCTTTTCTTTCATCTTCTCAAACTGCTGCTACTCCCCTGAGGACCCTCGCGCCCCACAAAGGAGCGATGTGGGCCACACTTTGAAAACCGCTGGGATAACATGTGTTCATGAAAGCATTGGCATTATCATTCCAAATTCAGATATGAATAAGAAATTTCAAAGCACACACAGGAGGCCAGAAGCAGGCAAACAATCATGCAACTCTATGATCCGTAGATGCCCATACTGTCAAGAGAAAATGTATCCAAAGACAAATGTAAATTGAAGAGCTAATTGAAGAGGATGAGATGTCCCATTGGCCATTACTTTTTGAAGGTAGGCACAATCCAAACGACACATCAATAAACATTGTCTTTCCTTCCAAACCATGGGCTCCACAAGTCTAGCTGGTCGGGATGGGGTTAGTTAGGAACAGGAACGGAGAGGGAAACCAGAGCCGAGCCGCCGTTTGTCGACTTTGAGGGTAAGAGCCGATGTTTTGGTGTGCGGGCGTTTTAAGATCTGACCTGGGACATTGTTTACATAGCAACCGTCCACAAGCAAGTGGCCATCCTTGGGGTCGCAGAGGGGAGGTAAATAGGGGGTGTACGAGGCACTGGCTCTAACATATCGCCAGACGCAACCTGTCAGGAGATTGAGATGGAGGAGGAACACATCAAATACGGGTTGGACTTAAAGTCCCAGGTGGAAAAGAGAAGGAGAGACAAAGTGTGAGAGGAGAAGACAGGAAGCTGACATGCGCATGAATGAATGGCAATGTGTTGATCAACTATTTCATTAAGGCGATTTAAAACTGTAAATTTTTTCATTTTCAATGATCACATTTACACTATTACATTTGGTGCCTATTTAAAGAGTAATAAAACCCAAACACAGCCTATGAGTCAGTGCACGGTGTATTATCTAATACAGTATGTGGAATTAATTGAATGCCAAGTTGATTTTGAGTTCTCATAATGAATAATATTAGCATTGTTAGGTAACAAGCAGGGAAATGAGGAAAGTGAGTACAGTAGTGCGAGAGAAAGAAAATAGGAGGAGGACAGCAACAAGAGGAAAGGAAGAGCAAGTCCAACGCTTCAATAAGCATCACTAGGCCCTCCACTGCAATCTTCAAACTGTAATGGTAACAGAATCTCACATTGTAGAATCTCAATAGATGGAAAAAAAAACATGAAAAGGAGACCCCCACCCCCTGCCCTGTCCAAATTAAAAAAGAAACCTTCTACTAAATGTCACACCACTATTGCTGGGTTAGGCACACACAAGTATAACTACAGAAAGCCCGAAATGAAGTTGAATGAGTGAAGGAAACATGGTGAGATGCCATTTTAGAGCGAAAAGCTTAGGATGGAGTGTTCTGGATCCTACATGCTGACATGGACATCGGACAACTAAAAGGCATTAAGGGGACTGAATAGGTTAGTTCTGCTCTGAAGAGTTGATGAGCAGCTCTGTGATGTCTCTCTGTAGTTACGTTGAAACACAGCTATTTAAAAACAATGACAACATAGCAACTTAGCTGATGAAATAAAAATGGGAAGGAAAGTAAGCAATAAAAAAAATAAAATAAAAATAACCAAGCTGAAATACAAATGACAGAAACTGGTCAAGTAAACGGGAACAGTGAGACAGAGAGGGAAAAGCTTAGCTTCAGCTGTTAATACACATGCCACGATGCAAACATCTATTTCAATATTATAGAGCATATTGGCTTGGAGCGCTCTGGCCTGTAAACCCCTCATATCCAGCATGCTTTATATAGTAAAACATAACGCTCCAAAAATACATTTTAATTCTTTTCAACAATATGGGGAAAAAAAATCAAAACAGCACAGTAGTCATCTTCAATAGAACACTGGATGTGTGGGGTGAAGAGGGCAGTGCACTGCGGTACTTCAACCACTCTTCGTGAAGATGCATATTCGCAAATGTAAATAAATGTACAAGCAGAGAAACACATCCAAACCTTTTTTTTTTTGTTTGTCTATCTAAACAAATCATTGGTTGTGGCGCCCTACAAACAGCATCGAGAGAATTTGTGCATTATCGGAGTGTACCAGTATCTCTTACTATCATTCCATTTACATTTTTGTTTGGAGTGTGCCACAATTAGATATAAAACTGAAAGCATGCCGGTCACACTATGATTTTTCATACCAAGGAAAAGAAATACAGTAACTCCAGCAGATGACGGCGTAACAACCAGTACGTTACTCGACTTGGGACTGACATATTTTTCAAAATACCGTATTTTTGAAAGTACATACCAAAGCACTATTTTTGAGCTGTGTTGTAAACACAAATCAACCTGTTGCTGAGCGCAGTTTTTTTTAAGAAAAAAAAAATCTGATGCCCTAAACTGTCTCAAATTTGAATGCAAAATACAAAAAGGAATGAAGGTCAGGTGTCTTCATTGAATCGGCTGCCACTTACCATCTTGGTGAACACGCATGGCAGATGCTGTGATATCTGTAGTGACGTTGAAATACGGCAGCCACAAGTCCTGAAGATACAAATGGTGTCCATGAGCATTGAGTCCTCATTATTTTTCTACTCCAACACTAATGTATTTAAGTGCTGTACACTGAATCTCACCTCAGCTTGCTTGTCCTGAAAAACCTTGTAGATGCTCGTATTGAATGCAGAGCCAGAGAACATGGAGGTGATGGGATAGGTCAGGTCCAGGACTGTTTTGAAGACTGAGTTCATGGCCTATTAAATTACCAAAAGACATGTACACCATATTCAACAACTATCATAAGACTTGGCCTATAAACAGTACATGCTGTGTATAATCATAGACCACCATAACATGCAAGTGCTTTTTTCTGCCCTTTTTAACGTTTGAATTAAAAAAATAAATAAAAATCAACATGCAAAAAAAAAAAAAAAGGACGAAAAAAAGAAATCCAAGGATGTTGTAAATGTTGCTGAAGTGTGTACTGCATAAAAAAGGAGCGAACGTGAACAGGGTTAAAATAAAACTGCAACACAAAATCTAACAAGACAGAAATTACAATACATAAGAAATGACAATGCATCGCAGCCGTTTACAATTTCTGAATAATATGAATATGAGTGCCGCACCTTTGACCACTCTCTGGCTCTCTGCTTGGTTCTGACGGCACTCCTCTCTTCAGCGTACAGCGCACCAATGAATGATCCAATAGACGTTCCACCAACAATGTCAATGGGAATCCCCGCTTCCTCCATAGCTTTAATTACACCCACGTGAGAACAACCTCTACCGAGGAGAACCACATGGACATCAAGATGCTGCAAACGTAAATGATACACATCTCATCTCATCGGCTCACCTTGCTCCGCCACCTCCCAGCACAAGAGCTATACTGTTTCCGGTCAGCTCTCGGGCCAGCCGAGAGAAATCACTGTGTCTATCTGCTGTTTTCTCAAAAACCTTTTCGTAAACTTCTCTCTGCAAAACACATTAAATGCGTGAGACAACATTTCAGTACCACTGGCTTCAGGAATAAAAACTACAGTATGTGACCTGTACTGTAAGAGTTCTAGTTGGTCTTTTGTACCAGTTTGCTGGGGCTGCGTCTGGAAAAGACCCTGCGAGGACACTTCAGGTGAAGATGCCCCGAGCACCAGCTGCGCATGTTAAGCCACTCGACTGTCCTGGAAGGACCTGGACTATCTTCTCTGTGAAGAAGGATCAGCTGTTTTAATGCACGGACTGCTGTGTTTTCCAGCATCTGCTCCAACTGGGGGAAAATAGAAGAAGGGAGCATTCGTATTGGAAATATCACGTGAAAAATGAATTGCCTTGTTGCAAATACAGGGCTTTTCCCGTGACTCAAACCTCGCCAAGTGTTGGTTCCTGCTCTCCCAGTCCAACAATAAGGATGCAATCTGCCTGGCGAATGCAGCGCTGAGTCCATGGGGTCATGCTGTTGTCAGTCTGGTACAAGACAATTCGATTGAGGTCCTCCTGCTGGGCCAGCCAGCCAGACAGGCGGTACTCATGGATGCTGAGAGAAAGGAATAGGGAATTTTACTCGCTACCGTACCCACATAAAGGGAATGAGAAAAGACTATAATTCCAGGAAGAATCACTGGGACGTATATGAGAATTAAAACAGCACTAAAGGTTATTTCGACGATGAGGCCAAATAAGATACGAATGAGATGATGCTAACCTGTCCAAGGCAGATGCTCCAAGTCTCTCTCTGATGATGTCACTGGTCAACAGCAAAGTTGGCCCTTTATGGTGAGAAAAGCATAAAGCAGGAATATTCAAATAATCAATGAGTAGGAATTGCATCAGACAAAAATCACGGAGTCCTACCAATGGCGCTGAGGGCGTGGCTGAGCTCCAGGTTGAATGCATTGATTGGCACTTCATCACATACTGGTAGCACAGCCACAGTAGAGAGGTTGCTGGCAGGGTTGGTTACATCAGCACTTGTGGTCATACTGGGCAGACTCAGGGCTGAGCCTGCCAAGTGAGCCAAGGGACAAACGTTAGGGGGATCAATCTAAAGTCACTCACTGTCAAAAGTGGGAAATGTACACCCAATCACACTTCATGATCCTCATCGTGAGCGCTTCACCTGAGAATGGACCTCGACCCTGTTGGAGGTTCCCCAGAATTTTCTGGCCAAGTAAGTGGATCAACCTCGTCACCACCTGAACACAAACGGTGAGCCTCAGAACCACAAGAGTACAAACACAGACACATTTTGGAATAAATATATATTATAGATTCTTTC
>CAAKHF010024629.1:34701-48189 GCA_901007745.1 Hippocampus kuda
TGTCATGTTGCATGAAGTAAGATGCAGTGACAAAATAACACACCAGACAGGATGTTGCTGCAATACAGCGAGAGAGGAGGATTCATCTGTCGGCCATTATCCCTCAAAGAAGAAGCTTTAAAGGTGGTAGAGTGTGAGCACTTAGTTTATCTACTGTAACTGTGTCTGATAAGAGTTATGCCATCTAGACAAGAAAGGGGAATACAGTACTGCCGTGAAATCTAACTGACCTTGCAGCCAATCCAAATGACAACAGAAGTCAGTTAATGGAAATCAATAGCAGACGTTGCCTGCAATTACTGTTTAGGGGGAAGTGACCATCCAAACCCAAAAGTGCACTTCTATTGTGTCATTCGGCTGTGCATTATGTTTGATTGTAGGTTTCAAATGAAAGTGTGTGTAGCTTGCCACTGTAACCCCCACCGCCATCCACCCCCGCCACTGCACACACTACATTCACACAGGTAAACATCAATCTGAATGTTAAACGTGTACCTCTGGCTTCACATGCCTGTGTGTTTAGTAAAGACGTGTGCTTATTGCCCTACAAAGAGGAGGCAAGAGGCTCTTGCCCCCAAGCAGTGCCTCCCTCCACAGACGCCAACATCTTTTGTTCTCTTTGAAACAAAGCTCGTGTTGACAGTGACACTACTGTCCGGAAAAGATGCAAACATAAACATTTCAATGTCACGTGATGAACATTCATTGGGATGTGTAATGTTTTGCTAGTTAGCAGACTTGAGTGTTTGAACCAACAAGAAGTGCACTTGATATGGGACACCCACGACCGCTTGCACTTGTAAGAACAGAACATAGCATTTCAGTACACACAAAGACATGAAGACTAAGTGACCTCGTGGTGCGATCAAATAGCAGCAAAAAGTAAATAAGAACGTGTGTACAGCAGTACTATAAGGGTGAATTAAGCAGGGGTTAGCTCATATTTCATCCTAGTAGCCAAAATAGTTTGGCATGATTTGCACCCCATGAGGTGTTGCCTTACTGACCTTCTTATCACAAACGGTAGCGGCAAAAATATGCAATATTGATGCAATATTTAGCCCCTTGCAATGAGCAACGTCAGCTCGTTGCTCCACCTCCCTGATAACCTACGGGTGACTGTTGCATAATGTTTAAATTGAGGACAGTGCAGTCTGGGAAACGCTGTTTTGTTTAACTTGAGTACTTCTCTTGTGCCCGCGACCCTAGTGAGGATAAAGCGGTTCGGAAGATGAATGAATACTTCTCTTGTGATACTGGAGCGTTTGAAAATCGAAACCCTGGCAACCACCTTCTCTACATTCAGGTCAGAGGGCACCTGGGAGCCTGTCCCATTGGTAACGTCATCCCTGGTCGCTAACATTGGTCGCCAAAACATAAGCTAGCGGTTGATATGCTACGGATAGCGGTCCACTGTCGACATTCCGCTTGATAGATAAGAAATGATAATTCCACATTATAAAATACTGTAATTCATCTGGGTAGCATTATTATCTTCCGCTCCAACAGTCATGATTACACATTCAGATAAACAACACCGTTACTCACACTGGGACGGTGAGATGTACTTTGCACCACTCACTTCTCTGCTACACGAATGGGACATTCGGTCGGCCGATGTTACGACCCAGATACAAAAAAATCTGTACCTATACAGAAGCGAATTAAGCACTTGGAACAAAAGTTAGTAGGAGGGGCTATTTACCTGAACTGGTAGGGTCCAGATTTGTCGTCAATGACTCTCAAATAACCGAACACATCTCATATTTGATTCACTCCTCCTCTCCTCTTCCGCAAGACTCTAAACCAATCAGCAACTGAGAGGATGTAAAAATTGACCAATCACACCGCGTGAACGGGTTGCACATAAGCCTATACCGATGTAAATATAGCCTCGGCGTCCAATAAGCATTGAGACACACATTCTGTCGCTCGGTTATTGGGCGACAAAAGGATTGACACTTAGCATGTCCTACTGCACGCGGTGAAGTTTTCAAAGACGGTACTGTACAAGTACGAGAGTAGTGCTGGTAATAAACGAGCAGATTGATCATTTTTGGTACAGCGGATGGCCGATAGACGCAGTGAATAGGGACCGGGCCAGTCCGCGAATAGCGAAAATACGCATGTAAATGACCCCCCCCACCCCAATAAATGCAATGGGAAAAAATGCTTTTTAAAAAAAAAATGTGGGGGGTAAACGGGGTCAATAAGCGTTTAAATATTAAGTTAGCTCTCAAAACAAAAGTAAATGCATGTGCACCAAATCGAGAGTACCGGCGGTTCCACCCAAATAAGAAATTATCAAAACAATTTGATTATGATTTCAAAGCAGAAATGTTTACACATGATCTCAATTGATCAGATATGGGAAACGGTGCAGTACAGTACAATTTAACATAGCATATTTTTGTTTCAATACAAACACTAAAGTATAAAAAGGAATAAGCATATGTAAAGAAGTCTTACGCCAGGCTGCATGCATACAAACCGTACATGGTGGCTTCATGTTGACAATGGAAGATTCTGCAACACTCAGCATTTCAACGTGTACTCATAGGCATCAAGAGACACACAATACATTTAAAATGTTTGTTTTTTTTATTGTGAAGTGAGTGTCAAGTCAATTAATTAATCACAGTTCAGAAATGGGCTTGTGGGGCCAATATGGATATTTGACCGTGTCTAACTTGGTCTCAGGGAAGGTGTTGTTGAGGTCTTCAATGGTCATCTGGTCAAAGGGGATCATATTCTTGAACTTATCCAACTGTGAGCAAACAGTAAAGAGAGTGAGAGAGAGAGAATTCAATGATTTCTTCAGGATATTCTTCTTCTATTCATGAGGTATTTTTGCTCACCTCTGTCTCATACTGAGCGATGCGAGCTTTTGACGCTTCCACGTAAGCTTGGGCATCTTTTTCCTGGTGAAGTTAAATGTTGGGAAATCATTAGAAAACAAATGTATGTTATAAAAGTTGACACGATCCCATTAAAATATCTTTTAAACAATGTTTCGTTAAAAACTTTGGTTATCTGATGTTAACACTGACAGCCTCTGCCTCCTGCGCGTTGATGGCACTTGTCTGCGTATCAGCAGGCGCAGGGATCATCAGCGCTTTGAACTATAAACAAGATGAAACAATGATGTAACCAGGAAAGCAAACAACTCTAGCTGATCGAAATGATTGAGAAAATATCAAAGTTGTTTTCGAAATGCTGACTTGTAGTTCCATTTACCTTCTTCTCAAACTCATCAACCATCCCAGCTTTGGCCACAGCGCTCTTGTAATAGCTCCAGTCGATGGCAACGGGAGACTCTGGCAGGGAAGCGAGTCTGGTCAGAGAAAAGAAAAAAAGCATAGGAATGAGCATGTGTTGGTGAGGTAGAAAGACGCACGCAAACAAAAGTGGAGCCTTTTACAAATGCGGCGAATGAGCTAAAACAGGTTGAATATCAAAGCTGTCAGAATCATCCCACAATGTTTACTAAATTTTCAAACGTATTGCTATAGTGTAGATCAAATGTTTTTTTTTAACAATGGACCACAACATACTTTAGGAGCAGCTGTTGCAGATTCACCTATTCACAGATTTGTTTATAACTGTTCAAAAAAACCAAACATGTTTTTTAGTTTCTTTGGAGAGGCGGGACATCCATTATGTTTTGTGAAAAACAGTTTTTGATTTTTTTTGGAGGGGGGGGGGCAGGGGGGGGTGGAAATTAAACTATAGTGACAAAGTTACATCTCCAAGCAAAATGAGCATCCAATTTTAATCTTGAACAACTGGTGGGATGCCAGGCTCTTATAAGAATATTGCAATCAACCTTAGTTGTGTTATATTCTCGCTGGGGATAACTATCGATCGGTTTTGTCAAGAAATAGCAAAAACTGGAGAGGAACAGACCACACTTGGCAATAAAGAGCAATGATGATGACATTCAACTGACTTAGCAGAAATTGCATCACTGCGGGTTTTCAGAGCATTGAACATGCCCTTCTGGTTGGGTGGAACACGCTCAGCAAATGCCACCCAGTCAATGGCCTTCAGGGCTAAACGGCGGCCTGCCATCTTGACAATCTGAAAGGACCAGAGAAGATGTCAATTAAAACGTGTTTATAATACACACGTGTTGCGAGATAAGATAATCAAGTAACCAGTCAAGTATTTAAATGTTTACAATTCACGTCCTAAGTGGTTAACCCTAAATATTAAAGAAGTCTCTGAACATAACTTGAGCTAACACCTTACAACATACAAACATATGCATTTAACTTTCTTCTGTGATCATGATTAATTCCATGTCAGATTTTAAATGACTATCATTCATTCGAAACGTGCCAATAAACCACGTGAACACTGAGATGATGTGGACACAAAACTGCTCCTTTCACTGTTGACATTTCTCAAGCTGCATTTAGCCACGTTATTTTACCTTAGAAAGAAAAATAACACATGGCACGCTACCAAATAGGTGGATGTCGTAGTAAATTTTGTATCTTATGTCCTCTCGTGAATGAACATTTAGCCTGTCGCTATACACATACATCTAAATTGCATACATGATATTTAATACGTGAAATGGGACCGTTTCTTGCGGCACAGTTGATGACCTCCCACAGTACACTGCTTGGGAATAATCTAATGCTCAAATGTTACTGTACTGTATTTGTGCCACATTTCTTCCTTTGCTCTTGGCATGAAATTGGCTGCAAAACGACGCTAGCATTGTTAGCTACTAGCCAAGGTCAGAGCTTTTTTTTTGCGACGAAGGTTTTGGCGAAACATTGATTAGCAGGAAGTCCACGTTTGCTTAAAACGGAGGTGCAACGGAGACACTTCCACAAAGGCTTATTATTTGAAAATAAATTTAGCTCTAGCACTTCACGAAACAGGCTATGAATGCGGCGTCCTCACCTCACTGCACTGAAGGAGTCTCTGACAGGACGACACGGGAGAGGAAGTGATTCTTCTTTGAATAAAATACGTCTACAGTGAGTCAGTTATCGCCCTCTATTGGTCGAATAGAAAAACTACAGTGTTACGGTTCGCTCGCTTGTGCGGTGAGAGCAATAGAACTGGCAAACCTGTGTGCTCAAGGAGGACTTCTTTTGATTTTTCAAACGGATTGAGATAGGTAATTAGCAGATTAAGTTAAAAAAAGGATGTAAAATTGCTCATTTTGAACACAAAGAGACAATTCATTCGTGTTTTAATGTAATAGTTAATTGTAATGTAATTAATTGTAATTATAGTAAACAAACCATTATCTAATCAAACGTCTTATTTTTATTTTGTACTTGCGCCGAGTTTGTTGTTATTACAATTAATACATCATGATTTAAAACAATAAATCATAACATTATTATAAAAATCATTAATGACATCTGACAATTATTTAATGGTTTTAATCAATGAAAATATATTACAATGATTACATTTTCATAATTTTGGGGGGTGGGGAGGGGAGAAATGGCTTCGTGAATTGAACAAATGAAATATTTTACTCGGCAGCATGAAGGCCGGTTGGTTAGCACATCCACCTCACAGTACAGGGGTCTTCGGTTCGAATCAGGCCCCGGTCTTTCTATGCATATGGAGTTTTTGCATGTTCTCTCCTTGCCTGCGAGGGTTCTCTCCGGGTACTCCAGTTTCCTACGACATTCCAAAAACGCATGAATGACAGGTTAATTGATCCTTCTAAATTGTCGGATTGTGAATGCGAATGTTTGTTTGTCTATGTCTGTCCTGCGATTGGCTGTCAACCAGTTTGGGGTGTACCCTGCCTGCTGCCTAAAGACAACAGGGATAGCCTGCAGAACGCCCGCGACCCTCGTGAGGAGAAGCAGCTCGGATAATGGATAGAAATAGTTTACAATGAAATTAAAGTTAAAATTAAAATATTCATGCTGATTTTAAACGTTATTATTTATAATTCATTTTAATATAACTAATCAGGAAAAATGGAAAAATGTTCAAGGTACATATAACCTTGCTGTTTTTATTATATTTTATTTTCTAGATAATAAATCAACCCAACAATTATTTCATCAGATACATTTTTAATAAAGATAATTACACTTGGATATATATAACCAGTTTTAGGGGAAAGGTTCTCGAAAAACTATTAGAGGGCTCTTGATAATAAATATAAACACTCCGTGGGTTGAATTGTAAAATACAGCGGGCTCTGGGGTCCATGGACCCTTTGCCCACCCGGTTAATTCAACCTGAGCTCCCAAAAGCACTTTATGCCACTGACGTGAACGTGGCGTTAAGTTTTCATGAGTTATTTGCACAATTACAGCAACTTTATCACTGCATAGATGAAATAATATCTAATAATAATTTTATTTGCGTTTTTTGCGAATATTTATGCAATCAAGATCATCTTTAAGTTTAAGTTGATTTCAAACACCAATTTATCTGCTTCCAAAATAATATTGCTGTGTGATAACATGTTATCAATACTGCAGTACTGTCTTACGTGTATTACAGTTGAATTTCAAAAAGTGTGTAATTTACTCCATATGACTTGAATGATATACAGTATTACAAATGGCTTTATAAAGACAAACGATGTTTCCTCTGTTTGTTTTTGGGATTATGCACCGATATCACCATGCCCCTAAACTCTAACTTTCAACATTTTGACTCAAAGAAATGTACACGTTATTTTGGGTTAACTAAAGACAACAATAAATGCACATTTTCCCCCCTGGTTTGTATTAAACTAAATTGATACATTCATCTTTTGTATTTTGAGGCAAGGCAAAGTTCAGCCCTGTTACCCAACATTAAAATACAAAACGTATTGTCAGATATTTTGTACGTTTATTTCCATGTCACTGTAGATTTTCCATTGAGAAATGTACACAGTACAGATAGAAAAAATTAATAAATACAAATGTCCTGATGTTCCTCGAGCAAGACTGCAGGACTTTTTATTTACATATGCAGCAAAATCCATCCCAAAAAACTCTTGTAACCCTCATGAAGGCAACGCTGGGAGAAGTATACCCTATTTGCTACACACATTATATATCATAAATGGTCTCTCTGCTGACAACTTTGTGGGAAGTAAAATAAACAGTTGAACAAGATCACGAAAGTTGATGCTGGCTCTTAAGGCACTCCCTTTAAGTACTTTTAACTACTGTCAAATGTGGTCAATAAACTTGCGCAAACAACAGCACATTTTTTTTTTCTCACAAATATGTATGTGTCTAACAATACAGTTATCATATTTGGAGATAAGAAGAACATTTTTCTAAACGTAAAGTATATTTAAAAATACATTTTCCAGTTGGAAAAAAAAATACTTTGCTGTGTGCCTTGAAGTGTTTTTGCAACATGTCCTATTTCCCATGAAAGCACACACGTCAATACTACGACAAATAGTACATCCCGTACGTGACAGGTGCACCAAAGAGTCCCGGCACCGGCAGACTGGGCCTGGGGAAGGGGTTCGACGATCCCCAAGTTGCCGAGCCCTGCACGTGCGCGCCGAGGGGGAAAGGCAGCGCGAAGGCGGACAGGACGGGCTTGGAGGCCAGCTTAAATTTCTCCAACTCGGCCTCCTGCAGCCTCTTGGCTTTGGCTCTGCGGTTCTGGAACCAGATCTTCACCTGGGTCTCGGTCAGGTTGAGCGAGCTGGAGAACTCGGCTCTCTCGGCTATGGAGAGGTACTGCTTCTGGCGAAACTTGCGCTCCAGGGACAGCAGCTGCGAGGTAGTGAAGGGCGTGCGAGGTTTACGGTTGTTTTTGTGCTTTCGTAAAGTACACTGAGATGGACTGGAGCTCCCTGGTACAGAGACAGAGACAGTAGTCACCACGGGGCCAAAAAAACACAAACAAAAACAAGATGCAGTCGTCTTATTGTAAATGCATGCTAAAAGGAGCCTATTTCACGATGTTATTTATTTTACGCGTGTTACGTAACCCTGGGGGGAAAAAAATAAGCCACCGCCAGAAAAAACAAATTTAGCGAAAGTAAGAAGGCTTTAAAATCAGGAATGGATTATCGCTTGTTGTTCTTGTATTATGCAAAACATTTACAGGAAAAGACATCCATTCTTTGCATCTCAAAGATTTGTATGAAGTGATAATTTTGTAGTGCCCTCTTACTTTTTTCCCCTGAACATATGACTTTGTTTATTCATAAACACGAATCCGTCTGTATTTTTCACGCGCTTTACTAAAGTGAAATAGTCCGAAATGTATAAAGAGCCCGTTTGAATCTTTTCAATATGCCAGGAAGTAGTTCCGCGATATCTAAGCAGAAACAACCCATTTTGTCATTATTCTCAGCACCATATGTGCAGGAATGATCATTCGCCGGGGTACTGTCTACTTACGAGAGTTCGAAGAGAAGGTGTTCGCCTGGAACCAAGTGCTCTGATCGGTGTCAGCCGAGTGTGGCGTGTCGTCCGAGGAGCTGCTGCAAACAGCCGGCGAGCCTTCCGCGTAAAAAGTCCTCGGAGTGAAGTGCGCCGCGGGCTTCTGAGCAAACACGGCCGACTCGAAAGAAGTCCTACAGGTGCTCCTCTTTGAAATCAAAGACTCGACGCTGAACGGGAGGCGGCTCCTCTCCTTCTCCGTGGTCATGTCCTTGGGCTGGGCGTCCTCCGTCTCCTCCTTGGGATGGACGACTTGGGCGTCTTGGGGTGGCGAGCCCGGCGCTGCGTTCATCGTCAGGCGAGGCGAAGGGCCCATGCACCTCCCGGTGGGCCGCTGAAAGGAGCGATGAAATCGGCGATGCGTTCACGGACCGATGCGGGTCTCTCGAGTAAACCACGCACACTTTAACTTTTACGCACCCGGCAGGGACGTCTATATGAGGAAGAGGTGTGTTTCCACTCCTTACTCCCACCAATCAGCTGGCTAATTTGGGGTCCGAGCGCAGTTTCGATTGGCTCACACCCTTCTAAAGGAAACATCAAGGGGCTTTTGAAAGGAAGGAGTAGTTAATCATACCGACCCCATGCTGCGACAGGCCATTCTGCCCCTCGCAAAGTAGCTTAGACCAATTTTAGTATAATTAACCAGTGGGCGGACTCTCTCGACCACTTACATCCATTAGCCGGACACTCCATCGGAGCACTCTCCCAACTATAATGCTGTATCGCAATCCTCAGGCAAGAATGCAGCCTGCGTTTGAGAGTTGCGCTGCTGTGCAGCTCACTATAGCGACATCGTCACAAATATCCTGTTCGCAAATGACAATCATGACAATCCATATGATATTCTTTTGAGAAAGTTATCAGAAAACACGAGCTGTCTATATAAACGCTTTTGTGAGTAAAAGAGACACCATTTTAAAGGAGAAAAT
This sequence comes from Hippocampus kuda, assembly GCA_901007745.1. NCBI lineage: Eukaryota > Metazoa > Chordata > Actinopteri > Syngnathiformes > Syngnathidae > Hippocampus > Hippocampus kuda. The sequence continues at coordinate 44,033 of CAAKHF010024629.1, forward strand.
CCAATTAAACACGTCTACGGAAAGTGACGAGGGGACCTGATTTGGGTCAAACACGCATTCAGTATCACAGCAATTAAAGGCCTGTCAAGATCTTTTTTGGCGTCACAATGGCCTCGGCTGAGAAGCAACAGGCCTTTTTTCTTCCTCCAGCTCCCAACTATTTAATAAGTCAGACAAGTTGTGTTTTGCAGGCGCCAGGCTCGGCTGGATCTCAAAGGAAGACACCTCAGGGAGAAAGGACTCGACAGTGCGACTTCACTAAACCAATCTCCCCCCCCCCCCCAAATAAAACATTTTATCACTCACTAGTCTATGGGAGTGCAATTGAGCTTGTTAGTTTAAAACTCACAATGACATGGCTTGGAGTTAAGGACTTCGGTCTCTGAATAGATGTCATTATTAAATAACATAAGAAGCATCAGCCTGCCACGAGTGTTTTTGGAATGTGGGAGGAAACCAGAGTACCCGGAGAAAACCCACACAAGCCCAGGGATTCATTTTAAACTCTATTTGATGGTCAAATTCAACAATGTATCTTTATTGAGTATTATTATATTATATCTTAGATTCCAAGCCTGACTTCGAAATCATGTCTGCCAGAAAACGGAAATGTAAAAAATAAAATAAAAAAACCCGGTAAGGGAGTACTTTTAAGAATTTTATAAAGAATTGCTAGAATGACTTAATATGATTTATGGACTTTGTATTTTACTTCACTTGCTCAATTGTTCCCATATTACTACTAGCATAGAGTGCTTGAAATGACTTCAAAAAGATGCAATTAGAGGTTGATGAAGAAATAGCCCCCGAGGTGTAAGTGAAGGGCACAGCTTTGATTGGTGACCCAACCTGAGTAAATCCTCATGTTGTGTCTCTTTGCTTTTTTTTCTTCCTATTTAACAAAGTCAGATCTCTGTCGCCACACACACTGGGGCCTCTTTTTACCCACAAAGTTTGGGTTTACGTCTGATGTAAGCGCCCTTCTATCTGCTAGAAGACTAAGGCACGGTTTCATCTAGTGCATGCAGGTACACCCAGCGAACTAAGCAGCACACAACAAGTATACAGTTCTCCTTGCTCCTCCCCTATAGTTGACTCTCCTCTGTTTTGTGCTCCCCAAAATACATTTGTGCGACAGTGTGCAGGGAGTAAGCCATGTCAGAAGATGTTAGTGAGTTTGAAAGCAGATTTATCCATCAAGGTCAATGCAAGGATGATAGGAAGCATGTTCCCTTCAGCGTCATAAATGAAAAAACATTCAAATCCTTGATGCGGCGCTCACTGGTCACTTCATAAAGCACACTTTCACCTATTTGTGACACGCAATAAAAGAAAAGCATCGAAAACGCCTTTTCACAAAGGCAATTATGCTTTTGACAATGCTGGAAAGGTTAAAATTTAGGATGGTGATGTTAATTATTGTGGTTGTAGTTTGCAATGCATAAGGAGGTTCTTTTTTTTCACTAGGAGAAACGCCAACCACAATCATAAACTTAATCTCTGTTAAATCTTTTTTACAGTCTGAGCAAAAAGACAGATTTGGTTAATGCAAAGCCCTGCCATTTAGAGGAACACTTGAGATGTGCAACTCAATGCATGTGAGATTCAAGATGCCAAAGTTCAAGGTAAGCTCCAACATGACATCTCAGGCTGACCCGAATGTGGGAGGAAACCGGAGTACCCGGAGAAAACCTACGCAGGCACAGGGAGAACATGCAAACTCCACACAGGAAGGCTGGAGCCGGGATCGAACCCATGACATCTGCACTGGCCCACCGGGCTGTGTGTGTATTACGCTGAGTGCACGCACGCTGTCCACGAAAACAGAGTCTTTTTATTCGCTAACTTTTAACAGTTCACTATGACAACTTAAAAAAAATTCTCCAAACAAGTGTGACGTCAACATCAGCCAGTAAGTAGCAAATCATCAAAACAATAATGCACGAAGACGTGGTCTGCACTTCTTAAGCGCTGAATTTAGAAGACACTAGATCGATTAATAATAAAGCCTGCCTGATATGGAATCAGCAGCGCAAGAGTGTGCTCCAGTTAGATCTCGGCTGTGATTATGATTGCATTCATATGATACATTCTCATGTCCATACCGAAAAGTCTCATTTATTTTCATTTTTGGTCTCCTTCAGTTCATATATGAGGTGACAAGGAGCCCAACTTCAAGTTGGACGGCACTAAACAATGTACAGTGTCATAAACTTTCATTTGACATAACATCTTGATCCAAACCAGATCCGAATTCCTTCAGTCCGGGTTTTAAAACCTGGACTTGAGTTTTTCTGCTAAAGCCACGACCGCAGAAATTGGAGCTATTTTTGCCTGGCTGAAGCAGAAGACCGACAAGCAAACGAACTGACAGCAAATTAACATTTTTTGGGGGGAACATAAGTGTCCTGTGGTGATATAAATGTTTTTTTGGCTCACTGTTTCATCGAGCCAATGTTGAAACAATTAGCATTTAAATCTTAATAAATAGCTGTACCTTTTCAATATATTCTAAAAATCAAGAGCAACACATTTGTGTCTCCCAGCTCCAAATGCAAAATGAATCTCTCTCATGTCAAAACAATTGGCTAATTTTGGTTGAGTATAGCATCGACTTAAGAAACAATGCAGGACATTTATGTGGCAATGTGCACGCTGAGGCCACAATTCCCAAACCCAAGAATGCATCTGCAATTTAATTTGCTCAGAGAAAGCTGTGATGCAGTGCAGCAGGAAACATCACGTGAAATCTTGCACGATCAAAAAAAAACGGCAATTAAAAATTGTGATGTTAAAAATACAATTCAGTCGTTTTTTGTTTTCTTGCACAATAGAATCATAACAGCTAACATGATAGTATGTTGACCATGGGACGAGACTATCGGTAAACGCATTGGCGGCGTGAAGCTCATGAAAAAAAATATAAGATAAGAAATTCTTTATTAGTCCCGCAATGGAGAAATTCCCAATTCACAGCAGCAAAGTTATATAAATGTATAATTGTATAACTATGTAGAAATGTATAAAATGTATAACTATATATATATATATATATATATAAATGAATCGCATCACATTGAAAGCCACAGGGTTCGAAGTACCGGAAAAAAGTAGCGGCTTGTCATCCGGAAATTACCGTATATGTTATTGCTAATCATGATTGATGTTCATTTATGTGAAGGCTCTGGTCATGTTAATGATATCAAACAATTAGAAAACATGGATCGTACCAATATGCAGAACATTATTTCTAGAAACCTCTGTCAAGTGTGACCCTTACTTGAAACATTTCCACCACTTTTAACGTTTCATATAATCTAATTTCAGTCCTTATGGTGATTAGAAGCATTTCAAAAGATGCCAACTACATCTGGTTTGAATGAAATGTTGATCCTTTCGTGGCCACGAAGGGGGAAGTAAAATCTGCATCGTAACAATCACAGAAAATATTTCTTTCTTTAATCAACTTACTGGTACATCCGCATTAAAACCCAAAACCTTCGTTCGGAAATGTTCATCATTCAACTTCATTGCAGTAATGCTTATTGGGTTCAATTTAAACATGCTGATGGTTGAACCATCATAAAAAAAAACCTTTTCATGACACTGGAAGCGCTTACAAGAATGGGCAACGCTTGTCTTATAGCGATAATGTTATTGCTGGCCCCAAAGGTCAAAACAAATGTGTGCGTTTGAATATCGTGAGATTGCAATTTCAAAGTGGTCCCCATGCGAAGGGGGAACAATGGCGTGGGTGGGAAGTTAAAAAAGCGGGTCTCTTTCAAATAAACAAGCATGCCTTGCTTCTGAATAGGTCTGCTACGGAGCAGCCGCATTGGTTCTCAGAGAATTGGGAGCAGCCACCCTCTTCCTCCTACTCTAGCTCCTACTCGGCTTCCACACACAGTAAACCCAAACAACCTGATGGAGCCTCCTCATGAGCATGATGCAACGCTCTGGTCCCTTTCTTTCATGCCGCTTTGACTCATCTCATCTGCTTTCTCCTTCCCATCCTGTTGAACATAGCATAGACACGGGAAAGTCCATGAGGGGTTGTCAGAGCTTCCCCCATTTTTTTGTGTGTGTGTGTGTGTGTGTGTGTGTGTGTGTGTGTGTGTGTGTGTGTGTGTGTGTGTGTGTGTGTGTGGTGTCTCTGT
>CAAKHF010024629.1:60394-70394 GCA_901007745.1 Hippocampus kuda
TTGGGGATTTTTGAGTCTTAACACAAAAATATCTGCGATTGGCTGGCAACCGATTCAAGGTGTCCCCCGCCAACTGCCCGAAGACAGACCGTCCTGAATTCATATCACACCTCATGTATCAAGATACATTTCAAATTGTCTTTAATTGAAGAAATTCACACCCTGAGTACCATTGTGGAAAAATAGGTTAACCACTATTAATAGTAAGACATAAAAACAAGGAAGAGCCAGTTCATTTCTTCCATCCATCCATTTTCTGATCCGCTTTATCCTCACAAGGGTCGCGGGGATTGCTGGAGCCTATCCCAACCATCTACGGGCAGTAGGCGGGAGCCAATCGCAGGACACACAGAGGTTCATGTCTTACGTTGTTTTATGTACGCTGACCTTCCATTACACACGCACTTTTACGCACACACACATTCACTCCAAGAAAGCGCATTGTCTTCTATGCAAACAATTCAGGACATCTTTACTTATTGTATATACAGGTATGTATCTTTGAATACATTCTAGTATAAAACTCTCAAGCAAGCTGGTTTATTGTGGCATTACTTTCAAAATGGTCTTGGCCATATTTTTATTTTTGACCAGATATGCAGTTAATTCGTTTTGTAAGGACCTATTAGATGAAGTTGGATTGTTTGTTTAATGTGTTCAGCTATTGTCAGTGAGAAGATCAGGCCACTCAACTCCCAGGTTTGGATGACATTAGGGACTGTGTGTTGTGACTCTATGTATGAATCTTAAATGAACACGTGGCTCTTTGGCTTCTTTCAAGTTCAACAGAACAATAATGCTCCATTGGTCGAATTTACCCAACGTCCCTATGTGTGCCGCATGCTCTTTGCTGGCTACAAATTCCACAGCCAGAATACAACTTGGACAGCAGGAAAAAAAAAAAGTGTGGCTGAATGTCCAAGTGTGTGGTTGAAATCTATAACGTATGATAAGAACCATTTGACCCTGCGGAGAATATCCAATGTTTTTCCTTTCCCTTGCGTTTCCTCTCACAAGTCTTTTCATCTTAAGAATTTTTAACCACACTCCAACTGGGACCAAAAACCACACACAGGACCAACTCTTCAAGGTACGCACCACGTTGACTGGGTTCCCACAGAAAACCCCTCGTATCAGCCCATGTCTGCACATCCCTCCCTTCCATTTCCTTCGCAGCCAGTAAATCACCAAAGCTCACTCCTGGGCCCGTTAAATGTGCGGAGTCTCTGACTAATTGATAACGTTACAATGTGAACCGGTTCATAGTGGTGGTAAATTGAAAACATCGGTGGGAGGAAGCCAGGGGGGCACCGGTAATAAAGAGAAGTTGCATGGGAAAGTTTGGGAGGAGAGGGAGCAGAGGCTGGTCACCAGGGGGATGTTGGGCGGAGGGATGCTCCGAAAAAAGAAAAGGGAGGGAAGGTGGGAGCAGACGTGGAAACAAAGAAGAGACAGACGGGACATTGTCAACAGGAAAGAGCGTGTAAGGCATCTCAGGACAACCATCGCTGACAAAGACATGTTCTCTGTCTCGTAGTAATGTCAGTTGGTACCGATGTCGAAGCGTCGTAAAAGTAGCACACTAAAAATGAATACCATGAACTGCTTGTAGCAAGGGCCAATAACAAGTGTGTTAAAATGAGAAAGACATTTGGGAAAAACATCCCGTCAATCATCTGTTACCTCTTTTCGGCGGTGCACATCGCCTTTGTTGCCTGGCTCCACGAGAGGAAAAACTTATTCGAAACAGCTCCTTGTATGACGCAATGCCATTCTACACCACTGCAAAATACAGACACAATGGTAAACATATTGTTCAATTAATCCTCCAAACAGTTTCGAAACCATGCACGGCGCTGCACCGGGACAAGAGGGGGCTATAGCGTCATCGGAAATCTGTGTAGCCCCACTTCAACCCCAAAGCAAATATTTGATATATATTCATCCACCCGTCCATCCATTATCCGAGCCCCTTATCGTCTCGAGGGTCACGGGCGTGCTGGAGCCTTATCCCAGCTGTCTTCCGGGAGTAAGCGGCCAGCCAATCACAGGGCACACATAGACAAACAACCATTCGCACTTATTACTCACACATAGGGACAATTTAGAGTGCCCTATTAGCCTGCCATGCATGTTTTTGGAATGTGTCAGGAAGCCGGAGTACCCGGAGAAAAGCCACGGAGGCATGGGGGAGAACATGCAAACTCCACACATGAAGGCCTGTTTTATGCATGTTTTAGTTTTTTCTGAATTTGGCTGCGTATCAGTCGCCTGCCTGTGAATTAGTACTGGTAAGTCCGTTCTCAACGCCATTTGGCTGTCGCTGACAACTTGGACAGACTGGGCCGGCCTGAAATACTGACGGCAGCTCACTGACGGGATTTACCGCACTGGCGAAGTCCACCTCTGGTTAATACATCTTCAACATACAATACAATTGCATGCTTATCACATCATGTGAGAGCAACTGTAAATTCAGCCAGCAACAAATGAATAAGTGCGTGCGTGCGTGCGTGCGTGTGTGTGTGTACGCACCTGTTATACGAGCCCAGAGAGGGGTTTGTTGGCTTGTCAGTACACACCAGTGGCCCCCATGGTGTCTCTCCGCGTCTTCCTCTTAATTACCCATCATTCCTCTCAGGGCCTGGCCCCTCACAAATTACGGCACATTGTCCATCGCCAATCGCCCTGTCATCGCGCGGCTCCACATTACAGAGCATGGCTCATAGTGGACCGAGACCAGAGCTGGGGGGGCCGAGATGAGACGTACACAACACAACCATGAATGTGTGTGTGAGTGCGTGTCTGTGTCAGTATTCGTGGAAAAGTGTCTTTTGTGTTGATTAGAAGCCTAAGTACACAACAGAGGCGATGACGAGAGAAGAAGTGAACTTCTGTTCTAACGTTCTAACTATATACACTAAAAAAAGTTTTTTGTTGAATTTTCTCAGTTTTACTCCATCAAGTGGTTGCGTGGAATAAAATCATCTGGATCCAGATGCCTTTTTAAGTAGACTATACATCGACTTCAAAAATGCATCTGGATCCAAATGATTTTTATCTTGTGCAACCACTTAATGAAATAAAATGGAGTACTGTAAATTCAACACACCATTTTTCTCAGTGTAGGTTGATGAATGTCATGTGTGAAGCCCAGTGATGCTGCACTGTCAAGTGGATGCAAATTACCGGTACATGAAGAGGAAAAGTGAGTGTGTGTGACAGAAACTGGCACAGCACACGACACGTTACATTAACACTGTCACGAAGCTCAATCGACGACGCGGCTATTGACTCACTCAACCAAATAAGTATACAAGTATTAAGAGACACGGCAGACAGCACAACACCACTGAAGGTCACAACAAAATATGCAAGCATGAAACAGGTTACAGAATTATGTCATAGTAAAACCCAAGTGCTCTAAAACAAAATGTTGCCCACGTGCCTCATGCTCATACTAATTTTTTTTGTGGGGTGGGGGGTGGGTGTGAGGGGTAAAATGTAATTTCTCATTTTTTAAAAGTTCTTATTCACTGATTAAATAATTGACTGATTGTAAATAATGAAATACAATGAAGACATTGATAATATAATCAAAAGCTTACATGTAACATTTTGTTCAAGAATTGTTTATCGGCCTACACTGCCCATTATCCAAAGTCAGCAGGGACTTTATTTTAAAGCGGGGATCTGGTGTGAAACACTGACAAATGAATCACGCTGATGGTTTGCTGTGGTAATCCCTGTTGACACAAAGCTGAAAGTACAGCATAATAAGTAAATTGATCGTAAATCGACATTTTATAATGGCAACAGTTTCCTGCGGGACAGATTATTTCCCTTTCCAATATTTTATTTTGAAGAAATTGTCTTAAAATCCCAAAAAATTGTTGGCCAGTCTTCTGGAACAGACATTTAAGTGCACTGATTGTTTTTATTTCCTTTTTGTCTCATTCATGCTTGATTTTCAGTTAGTGGCTGGTGACCAGTCTTGGGTGCACGACAACTCTCTCCAAAGTCAGCTCGGATAAGCAACAAAAGATCAAGCCCAATTGAAAATAGATGGGCAGTCTTTCATTATTACATGAATATTTCAGCAATAAAAACAGAAAAAAAACATTTGGTGTTATTATTCAACAATATAAGCAGTATGTGCGCTCTTCAGAGCGTGCCTCTTGTTCCATTTTATTAATACGGCTCGATAAATGCAACATCGTCCTGAGTGGTTTCTAACCGCAATTCACAAAGTGTCAGTGAGTGGAGCTTGTGTGCTTGTGGCGAGCGACACTGCCCTTCAACTTAACGTCTTCGGTATTCCGCCTGCACGATTTTCTTCATCAAGCTGGAGAAAGTCAGTTGAGAGGCCGAGAGAACGTGCGCGCCAAGTGGTTGCATCAGCTGAACATTAAAAACGGATTGAAAAACAAACACATAGTTAACTATAATTGTAGGCCTTGGCATTGAGGGCTTTTCATTTTACAAGTTCTCTCTATTATTAGCCTAAATTGAGTAAAACTTGAATTAATAATCACAAGCACATGCTGTACAAAGCGTGGAATTTTATACTGGGACGTTAGGTGTAAATGGGAATAAAAAGCGCAATAACGGCCGCTCGAGCTCTTCACCCAACATGGTGAAATGGCACTTTTTAGAAGTAAAAATACGGCCTTACATTTAACTCCAAATCATAATCACCCGGACTTTTTTTGAGGACATAGCGTGTTTGCTCAACTGTGCATGTCGCCTGAAAAATGACTACAATGTGTCATGTGGACAAAGAATGTAGCACCCTGCAGCTTCCCAAAACAAATACCTCTTAATTATAAGCAATCCCCCATAAGTGCTCAGTGGGACACATGAAAGCACTAGTAAGAGTTGGAATTTGAGGTTGGGGATGGGGCGTGATGTGACTCGGCAGTAAAAAACAAAAATTTGAAACACCCCCCCGCTCTGAGGTTTGGTGTTCGAATCCTATTTTGAGTTTGCAGTTCTGCTTCTTGCCACATAAAAAAACACAGGCATATTAGGGCCATTAAAAACTCAAAAATTTCCACAGGTGTGAACGTAAGTGTAAAAAGTTTTTTGGTCTCTTTGTGCCCAAGTGTAAGATCGGTCCAGGGAATAAGCTGCCTCATACGCAAATTCAGTGGCGATAGACTCCAGCTCACCCGCTATGCTAATGAAGGATAGAAAATGCACTGTAAAAAAAAAAAAACACGTTTAATTTTTGGGGGGATAAACGGTCATTTAACCCGTATTGTGTTTTATTGTTTTTATTATTGAAAAGTGTCCTTGGGTGTCTTGAAAGGCGCTTATATATAAAATGTATTATTATTATTATTATTATTTAAGTTTGAGCAATATTAAAATATAAATTACTGACATTAATGGCAACAATTTTAGTTAGCACAAAAAAGTGATGCTGTATTTTTTTACAACAGTAAAACTTAAGATATTAATTTGAATTGCCCAACTTAAAGGTTATCAGTTTGTTGCCATTAAATTTTAAGTTTGCCCAACTTTTTTTTTTTTTTTTTTAACAGTGTGGCTAGATGAAAGGGTACTCATTGAATACAAACACTTCCTTCCCATGTACTGGTAATTCCCTCTATCATCCAGGATGGGAACGCAAAGGGGGTGATCTACATTTGGTACTGATTAAGAGAAGGCAATTTTTTTAAAAGAAGGAGTCAGGGGGCTTGGAGACCACAGAAGTCCCACACATGCATCAGAAGGCTCCTTCTAATTTAAATGTCTAAGAATTCGCTGCCTCGTGCCAGGAAGTCTCAGCCTCGGTGAAAATAAATGGCACAGGGCAGTGTGCACTCAGCCCCATTTGTAAGCCATTAAAATATTTTCGATGTGACATATTAATTAAGAGCGTTGCCTTGAAGCTCCATGCACGCCGCATGACGTAGCCACAGGACACCAAAACATTCACTGATGATCGCTTTCAATCATCTGTAACTCATCATGTCATTTACAAAACAGACACACATCTATTGAGATGACTCATGTTGTGTTTTGCTGCAAGTTCAAGTTCACTCCCTCATCCCAAAACACACAAGGAAGACTGACCAGCAACCCAGAAGAAAAGTACGATTGTCAACATGCTTTGCAAATGTATCTACAAAATAACAGTTCTCACCCTATTGACAACAGCGATTGTTCTTTTTTTTAAGACCGAAAACAAACAGAATCTCTTAATGTGTTTGCGTCACTGATACAAATTCCTCGGGGGCTTCGTCTTCATCATGTGGATTGTCTTTGTATCTCTCGGAGAATTACAGCTCTAATAACTTTGATCCCAAGCCCCCGTAGCGTCACTAAAATGTTTACAACAGAGGGCAGCAAGCTCCTTTGGAGAAGCCGTGCATTCATTACACAGCCTTTGACTCAATTCACTGTGTGTAAATATATCCATTTCATTATGGAAACCGCTCAAATATTTGTTTCAGCGGTTTCCCCCCCATATAACGTAAATTGCTGCAAGCTGTTGTGCTTGGAAAAGGCATATTCTCATGATGCCTGTCTCCCCTCACACAAATCACAGCTAAAGGTCGCATTGAAATGACTACTGGCAGCCTATTTATTCCCCGAATATCACACCCCCCAGCCCCTTCTGGAGCTCCTTGGTGTTTAATGGGATTGATGATTTTTGATGTTTGTTTTTAATCATTGCTCTCAGCATTTGTGCTTCCTCAATCACATTTCTGTTTTATCTCAAGTCGTACATGAATAAGAGGAAGCTTTTCAATTTATTTCATTTTCAGAATGCAAATGAGATAAGCAAAAAAGGAGCTGGAAAGGGGCCGTTTCGAGACAGCGTGAGTGGCTGATTTTGGAGTGTGGTGAAGTTTGGACTACCCCTGCAGTTTACACATATATGCGTGTTATTTGCGGATTTTCCCAGGCTCCACAAATTCTGATCTACTCTTAACTTCTCCTTCCCATACCAAAATTGCATTGACTGTTCATACATTTTTCACTGAGCATAGTGTAAAGCTGTTCCTGCTCCTCCCAAAATGACCATAGACATATATTCTCTCTGTTCTGTGAAAATTGTTAAAACTGCTGGATTTTAGCATGAGTTTAACTTGACCGTATTTTCCGCACTATGAGGCTCACCTAAAAGCATTCAATTTTCTCAGTGTGCATTATAATCCGATGTGCCTTATACACGGACCAATATTCTGATTTCTTGGACGTAGTATTTGAAATGTTATTAAGGCGCCTTTGTTACAGCTGCAGTGGTTTTGGAAGCACTATATTAAGCGGTATTGCATTTCTTTAGCGTAGCTCCATCTAGTGGATATATAATGTAACCTCAGCCACTACTGTAGCTTTTATTCTATGCGTCTTATAATGCAGTGTGCCCAATATATGAAAACAGTTTTGAAATAGGCTAGTCAATGAAGGTGCGCCTTATACGGCAAAGTGCCATATAGTGCAGAAAGTACGGTACTTTGCTGACAGTTTGTTACATTTTGAGATCATTTATCGATTTCACCCGTGCCACACTACTTGCCACCGTATGACCAAGGAGGACACTTCTGTTGAAAAAAAACAAAAACATGCAAACTAGATGTGGATAAGCAACAAAGCTTAAGGGGCAATGTCTTATGAAGAGATGAGAAAAAATTGGAACATTTTGGCAAGGCACATCAGCTCTATGCACATAGATGCAAAAAATGAAGCATACCAGGAGAAGAACACTGTCCCTACTGTGAAACATGGAGGAGGGTCTGTAATGTTCTGAGGCTGCTTTGCTACATCTGGCACTGGGTGCCTGGCAGATCAGCAAATGGACTGCTGAAATTTACCGACAGAAGCGATGATGGAAGTGCGGTTAAAACAACGTGATGGATTGACAGACTGACGATTACAGTTTGGTTTGGCTTGAAGAAATGACGGAATGACGTTGATGGACGGGTATTCAGGCCGCTGACGGATGACAAATGACTGACCTGTAATATTTTGTAATGGTCTTATTATACGCGTTGGCCACCGTTGTAATTCCCTCTTAATCATCATTTGAAACATTTATACACATAAACATAAACACTTAAAAACTTCAAAGTGAAATGCCATCCTATCTGTGAAAGTGGCACGTTCGTATGCGAATAGAAACCAAGTCAAAGTCAAAGCATTAATTTGTCATTTGTCTGATTTACCAAAATGATTTTGTAAAACAATTTGGGTTCGGAAGATGGATGAATGGATTTAGTCTACAATTCATGACGCACAGTTTGAAAATCCGAAGATCTGGTTGTTTTGACTAACTGCTTTGGAGTGATGCAAAACTAATGAGGAATTTCATAGCAACTGAATCTTTTTTTTAAGGACCATCTTGAGGACAAACATGTGACTAATCTCAAGCAGTGGTATAGACAACAATCCAAAAGGAATGATGAAAGCATACAATGTCTCACAATCAGCTATAAAGCACATTCAAGGGTACGATATAGACATTGGACGGAACAGAGAGGGCTGGCACCCCATTGGGCCTCTGCAGCCATGGGAGACGACCCCTAGGTGGCAGCCTACCTCATGAATACTCCACTGTAATAATAACATCAGTCCAGTGATGAAAGCACTAGCTTTTATTTGCTCAGTAGGCAACAAAAGCCAGTCCGGCTGAACCTTCGGTAAGTTATGATCAGTGGCTCCCGCCCTTCAAACAGCAGCTTGATAGGATCTGTTGTGTGCTCTCAGCTTGTCTAATGTTACTCCCATCAAAGAGGCCCCAGTAGAGCTGAATGGAGGATGATGTGTGTACTGCCTCTGCTTCGTGGAGGCATTTCCAGCTGGCGCCAGCGCAGAGGAAACCCACTGAGACACACAACAACACATACAGACACCGGGGTCAGCTCTGATTTAGCTTCCTATTGCCTGACAACTACCCTTTTCAGGCCAGACTGACTTTTAGCTCTTTCTCAGTGCTTTAAGTGGAAAGAAATAAGTGCCGGTACTCCCCTTATTCAACTGTTGCCAGGTAAATTATATATAATGAATGTGTGTGTGTGTGTATATATATATATATATATATATATATATATATATATATATATATATATATTGTGAAAATGACCGGCGGCTCAAAATGTATGAGGACATCTCCACTTGGGCGCACTTCAACCTTGCCTTTCCATGGGTGACTTAAAAGAGCAAGAAATGAGCAGCCTGCGTGCATCTTAAGTGCAGTTTCTGTCACGTCTGTCTGTTATCTTCACAATTAACCAAGATACTCAAACACAATGCATTCCGAGAGACTTTTCGTTCACCGAATTGTACTGAATAGGTCGTGATATATTCAATTGAAATCTGTCAGGGTTAGTTTTGCTTTTTCCCCAAAATCCACAGCTGTGGGGTACTGTCTTCATCGCCTATCCAAAAATGAGATGCTTCAAATGGCCACACTCGTTTGAAGGCCTTGGCCTCATCGCTAGAAGTCCGGTGCACAAAGTCCAACTTTGAAATTTCGACAAGCTGACCTCCGGAGCTCGTCTTGCAGCTACTTATCCGAAATTGATGCTGCCCCAACATCCTCAATATCATCTGCAAACACGTTTTTTCTGGTGGTGGTAGTGAATGTGGCCGGCAGCGGACTCAGCGCTTCTTGACTACCTAGATGGCGGGTGTATGCCTGGTCAGAAGGTAATCTTGTTCTGCTAACCTTATCTGTTGTTCCGTCAACAGCCAATTCTGCCTCGGCAAGCCACGGGAGCTGTTGGGCGCCAACAGCCATGGCTGCCTGCCTGTCTGCCCATGGAGTTGTAACAAAACTTTAGCATTGCTACAAGGCTGAAAACTATATCCACAACCCTAACCTTGTCCACTTCTCCTTGTAAAAATACAAAAATGATCACCACAGTATTTTTGATTTTGTGGAGGTGATAGTGTCCTTTCCTCATAGGAGCCACTGCTACCATGCTGCCAGCATGACCGCATAAACAAATGCACGCGGGGATGAGTCACGTGACGTCCGCAGCGACGT
>CAAKHF010024630.1:4039-28088 GCA_901007745.1 Hippocampus kuda
ATTGACATCCTTACCCTTGTTATTCCTAACATTGATGTATAATTAAACGGGTCGAAAAGGCGATGCTTAATAATTGATTGTGGAGCAAAAATGTCATTGCATCCTTAACCTTATCATACTACTCCCTAGTATTTTTACTCAATAGTGGGATTAAAGATTTACTACTTTGCTTTTCTTTCTGGCCATCTACTTCTGTTAGTGCTGATTCACTGTGGCACCCGGTGCTCTTCTGGCACTGATGAGCTCTGCTACATCTGCTACTCCTGACTGTTTGCATTAGGTCTGCAGAAGCAGTTGATTTGAGCTTGTGTTGCCAATTGAAGTTTTCAGTCAACACAAAAAAAATAAATAAATCATAGCCTACTCACCAGATCTAATTAACCCATGGCAATCGATACAGACTTTGCTATCCTTAAGTGCTTCTACTTGGTTTTAGGGCCCTATATCCCAAGGCTATGGTGTATAGATTTGCGGAACTGATTGGATGCTTCCCTTTAGGCGATGGTTAGCAGGGGCAATGGGGAGATCTTGGTATGGGTGTAGACGGAGTGGGTGTTTATGGCTGGATAATCTTACCACTTCCTACCCCCACTTCCGCAACCACACCTGTCAAACCAAGGGGAGCACCAAGTTGGCACCCATGATGTGTGTGGAAGAGTGCGTGTGTGTCCGACTCTATTGATTGTCTGTTGTGAGAGCGCTGTAAAATGTTAGTGTGCTCAGCAAATGTCTGTAGAGCCCCATCAAGTGCGAAATGTTCCAAAGGGTTTATGGTGACGGCGCACAGCACAACCGACGTCGGCAGCTGTCGGCCTGTTGTGAATGAGTGATGCAAGACTGTGTTCAGATTTTACACGGCTAACACTTTTTGGATCGTGTTTGGGCTTGTAGCCCACCACTGACATGCCTGCACGGAGTCATACTGTGAACCAAGGGCGTGGAGCCAAAGGGGCACACATCTTTGGTTGACCTTTTCAAAGAACTGTTGATCCAGCTTGAATCAGTTGTTGTTGCCACTTATGCTGGAGATATATTACTTTTGTCAAATTTGGATTTGGTGTTTACTGCATGTCCCATTTTGCAGTGTTTTGCCATCAAGATAACTGCATGTGCCATATGCATATCGCAAAGACGTGCGAAACATTCATATCCCGTCCAATAAGAGGACTGGTGCCATTATTGCCACTAAATAACATAAATACATAGAGATATGGATAAAATAAAATAGGTTATTCACAATTAATTAGATAAGAATGCATTTGGCCTGCATATTTTGACGCATGAAGATGCATTGCTTTCATTCGATGATAAAAATATAATTTCTTGAGGAATGTTAAATATCGCAATAATATCTCTTATAATACTCCACGGTTCTCATATAACTTGATTCACGGCAGAAGTAAGGCACACTGGGTCCTGAGCTGAGTTTATTTTGGGCAACCTGTGAGAGAGCCAATAAAAGACCTGGCAGGTACATTATACCTAAGACATTGCAGTCCAGATATAATTAGCTCTTTCAGCTCCGAAAAATCGGAAGACTCCAATGATGACTGTCTTGTCCAAGGAAACCAAGACAACGAAACTCTTTGTGCACCGATGAGATTTATTTCAGCTACATTTGGATGGAGAAACACCGTTTACAGATCTGTCAAGGAGCGTTTCCCCAAGCAGTGGGGTGCGTTCCCTCTTATGCCATTTTCTTCTTCTTCTTGGGAGGGGTTAAAGCCTGACATAGGAAAATGACAACCTTGCATAGCAACAAACTTACAAATAGCAGGATGAAGTGTGATGCACAACCTTGCACAATCAACTTTGCATAGCATGATCAGGTCATACAATGATACAAGTTAACAGTTAATTATAAGATACAAGATAATGCTGTTAAATGTCAAATTCCCACGACATAACTTGCATGATACATTCGGAACATGAAATGAAATATCAGAGCTTTCACAAAACGTGAGACGAAACACAATCTTAATGAAGGTAACGAACCTGTGCAAATGAGCCTACTGAAGTATAAAATACACCATCTGGACAAAATTGTCAAACACATCTTTATTCAGTTACCAGTAATTATGTGAGTAAGGCTTTCGACTAGACCCCCTGCATTTCATGTCTTTGACTCAGGTTTTATTATCGACCATCCCATCAATCCAGGTTTCTAAAAGTTTAACTTTTTGGGGTGGGGGGCTTGCATTTGCGGAAATATGTAACAGTATGGTGATCTTGATAGCAATTATCATTTGGTCACAGTTTTTTCCCGTTTTCTTTTTATTTATTTTTGAACGCTGTGAATTTACAGCTCTGGAAAATAAGAGACCAAACCCCCCAACTAGGCCTTAAGTAGTGTTTTGAACATCTCACTATCAATATATCAATTAAATTACAGTATTTGAATTTGGAATTCGAAAATTATGTTGTCAGTATTGTATAAAATAAAACAAATGTTCATTTGACTCTTACCACACATGGACAGGATAGGTAGAAATGTCAGAGAAACTGATTTTGCAGTAGATGCAGTTTCATCCAGAGCTGTATGCAGTATGCTTGAATGTCTATCAACAGGCTACAACCTTCTTCAATTGGTCTGCTAGCTATCAAGTACTCTAGCTCACTAACTCACTCTAATGCAAATTGAGTTTCCATTAGAGTTGGTGTTTTCTGGGTGAAACATGTTGTGTTTTGGATTAAGGGGAAAAAAAATATCTGCAGTCTGCAGCAGACTTTTTCCACAGGCTCTGTCAAACTCTGGGGGTTTATAGTGGGACTTCATCGTTTGGGATAATGTTCAGAGTTCAGCTTGCATCAAGCATAGCATTTCGTGTGATGGCCAAAAGGCTTCACTTTTTGGTCTCGTTGCTCTTTAGAGTCTACTTTGGTTTCCAACTTGCCCCACATGCCACCTGGCAAACACTAAAAAAGATGTCATGTCAATTTTCACCAGCACACTTCTTTTTACCACACCTACTGGTGAGTCAGCTATGCAGTTTTTTTTTCGTGTGGGGGTAAGGGGTGCATTAAAACAGTATCTTGTACTCATACCACACTTCAAAAAGTGCCATAGGCCTCATAATGGTCTTGACATTTCTTTACAGAGATGTCACATTTTATAGATGCCCTTCTCTGATTATCATTTGACCATTTTACACCTTGTGGCTGGTATTAAAACATCCAAACTGGGGGTGTTTGATACCACTTCTTTCAGATTGATAACAGTACGAGTATTCACTCTTTGAGTACTTAATGATACTGAGTACTGATACCTCTCATACTTTTGATCTATAACATTTCATTTTTCACAATGACAAAAAAATTGTGAACAAATACCTTTCTCTCTGACATAGATGATGATTTTTGCCAAGTCAAACTGCCACAGTATGATGCTAACTACTGCCAAAGAGGATTTACTCAATGTCAGAATATTATTATTATTATTATTATTTGCCTGAACTATCGGTGGCTGGTAACTTCAGCCCCCGAGAATATCCAATACCTTAAAGTATAGAAAGATACCAATGCCTGTTATCAATACTCACCCATACCTAATCTTAACCGTTCTGATAATTATCACATTTTGCAATTACTACACGTATGTAACAAGATTTTGTCCATGAATCCGATGTTGCATTCCAGTTAAAACTAATAAGACTGAATTGGAATGCTGGGACTAAAATTAATGTTATAGTGGAATTTCTGATATGAAGTTTTACACACAGTTGCTGTTCTTCAAAATAAGAAGCACTGAAACTCATTGACTTTAAATTCAAAATCCCCAAAGGGCTGTGTGTGACCGTGACATTACATTGATCTCGGAATCAACATTTTATAATTGGCTGCAGTACAAATTTTGACTCGTACTGGGATCTGAGTTTGGAATGAAATGATTAAATTACACCCTTTGTTGCATTCAGATTAAGCTTGCAAGTGCAAACAAGCTAACAAGTAACTTTTTATCCAATCACAGTTGTCTTGTTGTGGTAAACTATGTTCAGACTAAGAGTGGGCTGTCAAAGCAATTACCGGATCTTTAATTTATGTGGAATTGATGATGTGTTAAAGAAGTTGAGTTCAAATCACTCAGAGAAATTCTTACAAAAAAAAGTCAATCAAGTGTTTATGACTAGTTCATTCATGCCATTTGGTCTCAATTTCAGATTTTCTGTGAGAAGTTCAAATATGTTAGTGTGTGTTAGTGTTCGTATGTACGTTATTTGTCTCCATTTAGTTTCTACCACTACAGCAAAATGGACACACTTCAAGTGTATATTGTTTACATAAACCCTGCTTCAAACCATTTTTCTCTCCTTCCGTGATTGCTTTGAAAACAGGCTGGTAATTATGAGCACATTTTAAAGAAAAATCCTATCTGTTTGGTTTCAGAGGCATAAATCTGGGCAGCACAACAAGAATCTCATCTCCTGTGTCAGCTCTTCCACCGCAACGTGATATTCTCATGGGAAGGCTTTTCTGCTGTGCAAATCGGTCAGATCAGTGTGGGCCGCTTCTTATCTGAACACGAGGTGGAGCGGGGATGAGGGAGGCATGTTTCCCCACTAAGGAATAATACCAGAAGTCTCCTGGGCGGGCGATGAAATCTCATCATCATTTTGTGATGAGGTACGGTACTTATTGCTCATACAGTCCAAAATGCTTCCCTACATTTCCTCTTTACTCTATTCCGTTTTGATTGCCTAGATTAGTCACTTATGTGCAAGCCATAGTTGTGCTCCAGCATGTCTCGGGACTCAATTATTAGTTGAGCTTTCATTTATCTGCGGCCATCACAAGGTCTTGGTTTTTGATAGCATCGCCGTTTCATGTCAGCTCAGCAAATCTGTTTTGCTGTTGTGCCGCAGGTGTTAAAGTCGTGATAAAATGGTTCTGTGGGGATTTAGGAAATTGTCTCTAAGCTGGGTTGACTTTTGATTGGATTGGGAAAACCTTGCAGGGCAATGCCACACTTATAAGGACTGCCTATATCTACTTGCTCCTTTCACCCACCTACCCCAGTCACTGGCACATGACTTGCCTTGTCCACCATCTGTATGACTTTCTCCTTTGAGTGATGTTTCTTGTCCACGTGGTAAGAACCATTAAAAACCCCGGGCCCCAATGGACACATTGTGCCGGTCGCTATGCTCGCACTTTGTCCTTCGCCAGCATCACGAGTTGACAGTGGATAAACAATGGGAACAAACAGTCACTCCCACCAGCATCGATCTAACTCCCTCACTGCCGCCTGCTTTTTTTTGCCAACAAACACCACGCTGATTCCACCGACATAAAATTTATATGAAAGCCCCCCCCCCCGTGCCCTCACCCTCCTCTTGTACCACAACTGACAAAAATGATAAATGACCCACCACTTCCTCCTCCTGCACTCGGCTCTCTGTGCGTTGGCTGTCCGAGGAACTGCAAGCCTATTTCTCCCTTCAGGAAATCGCGACAGTGTGTGCTCCATGCCTTGAAAGTGTATTCTTTGCAGTAAGGTGAGCGGGCAGGTGGCTGGCAAATTGATTGCTCGTGGCCCGCCCTTTAATTTCCACACGTAAACGTGTCATTGGTGTCAATTCAACCATGGAAGACCATCCGTATGCATGACTTCCAACTTTCAGTCGATGAGGACTGTCAATTGTTTTCTAATGGTGCGCAAAATAAGGTCCCCCTCTCTTGTGGTCTTTCTGCACTGCAGTGTCACTCAGAAGATTAAATCAAACCGCACCGCATCCAAAGTGGGGTCAATTATTTCTCCTTCGCCTTCAGTCTGTTCTCTTGTTTTGTATCTGATGAATTTGTCCTCCGTGTAATGACGCAGATAAAATGGCAGATAATTTTGACATGACAGTTGGCAATTGGGATCGGTTGCCATCTGTATTTGATAATGACTTGGCTGTTCATTTCTGCTCTTAAGCAGCTCTCGACTGCGATTGCTTCTCCTAATGCCACCACGCCATACAAATGTCCTCTATTTTCCAATCACTTGCTAATGTTTTACTCTTACAGATCTCATCTCTGTATGCCTGTAATTGCAGCACATCATCTCTATAAATAGACTGCTGTTTGCCAGATGATGGTTGGGGGGGGGGGTGCTATGTGAGTGTGATATGTTTTATTAATTGCATAGAGGTGATCAAGGCTATTGATGACTGTGTTTGGCTTCCTCTCGCCGCTCTCCTCCCGCACCCAGAGGAGTAATACCGCTGAGAAATGTCTTCATTTCACCTCTTGGCTCCACCATTCGCTAATGACTCCTACCGCGCTAGCTCTACCTCTCCGCAGTGTTCCCATCACCCCTAAAGCTCATCCACTCAGCTTTTCTCACTGTGAGGTAATCCATTTTACACTTGCACTTCCCAGATCCTCCCAACCATATAGCTTCTGCTTGAGCTTGCCGGTCTAAGGTAGCATGAATGATTGTGAGATAAGTGGTTTTGTTTTCATCTTGGCATTGATTATCACCACGCAGTGAAATTCTGAATATGCCATGATAGCAGTGTCTGTATGGTCTTTTTGTTTTGGATGTTTTTTTGCATTGATGGAATCTGACAGGATTTAATCCAATATTCGTTTAGGATGAGCACCACCTTTTCATAAAACATTTTCCTGTCTTGCCTAGTTTTTCCATAATCGCTCATAGAAAATGGTTAAGATGCGTAGCAAAGGTATCTATAAAGGGCAAAGTGGTCTGAAAGTGTATTCAGTTTAGTCAGTTAATTCCTGCTATGGCATAAGATGAATTGCTGCAAAAGAAGCTGCGGTGTAAATATTTGCAGCTCAACTGAAGCGACTGACTTGTGCATTCAGTTTGTCAAACCAGTGTGGGAAGCTAGAGTGGGACTTTGGCGCAGTGTTCCATGCTGTTTCGCAGCCCTAAGCCTTTAATCACAGCAGTCTCAATGAATGCACAAAATGGACTGCACCTTTCAGATTGATTCGATATTGATGAATGACAGGGCTGTCTGACATAAAAAAGAGAAAAAAAGCAAGGGAGTCCTCTGACAGTAACCTTTTAAAAACCAAAAATAAATTAGGAGCATGTTTTTTGCTGCATATGTGCTTAAAATGGATCCCTTCAACATAAAGAGTGTCATGGATGGTCCTGCACCTCACTGGATGGCCCTCGTCATATATTATCGCCTCATTTTACAGTTTCCTCTAATTCTCTGCATGCTAATCATGTCAAAGCAACCCATGCAATTACGCACCTGGCATACAGACATTTGTTCCCGTTTACAATGTCGCGATTAACAGGATTACACATTGCGGTTTACATGATTCCGAATTATTGAACCTTGACCCAAGCGCATTTGCAACTGATGTCATTTTTGTCCCCATGTTTGTCCATTATGCACTATCTATTCAGGAAGACTTGCAAACTACACTGAACACAAATATGAACACAACACTTTTGTTGTGGTACTCACATTTTTATATGAGCTGGATTCACAGAGCTCAACATTTTTCTACATACACAAAAGGCAATCTGTTGATCCACTCCTCTTCAATGGCTACGCGAAGTTGCTGGATATTGGCAGGAACTGGAACACGCGGTCGTATATGCCAATCCAGAGCCTCCCAAACATGGAGAGAGATTTGTCACGAAATCATTCACACAAGCATTTTTAGGAAATTCACATTTTTCAGATCCACAAATATATACGGAATGTACACGCAACGTGCGAGCACTTATTATTCGGGTTGGGCGATTTTGGTTCTTCTATTCAACTCCTGTTGAATGTCTCTCTTCTTTCATTTCATTTCCTGAACTTTTGCTTGTTTGTGAACTTAACTATGAGTTACTCAAGGGTCTCTTTTGAACCTGTGTATTCATTTTGTACAAGAGAGCTTTATTTTTGACATCCTCAAGACAATACAACAATGCAACAGTTACTTAAAGCATGCCACTGAATTTTAGATTGACATTTGTATGTTGATTCACCGTTATAGCTTATAGTTTAACTTGTTGGCACTGAACATACTTACACGATTCTGACCTCCCGTCCAAATCCGCATCAATTTTGAGTCAGCTGCTCGGTGACAGGACGTCAGACAATGCAAAGGGTGACCGCCACCATCACGGGGTCTCGGTGGAGGAGATCTGCAGGAAGGGTCCAACACACGTCCAGAGTTGCCAATGCGACCTGTGCGTGCACGGTGGTAAGCGAAATTCAGCACTGGCATTTAAAATCGCAACGATTCCAGGAGAACCGGAATGTTAGTCCTGGTTCCACTCGATTCCTGCTTCTCGACGCAAAACCATACTTATCATATATAAATATTGAATTCCGCCTTTGAATTGTTGAATGTGTGTCAAGGCAAAACAAGCTTGAGGGAGTCAAATTATGGTCTGATTTTGTTTCTCGACATGTCTTAAATGAACATGCAATAGAAGATCAGATAGAGGCTCGTCTTACGTTTTTCTATTTCCAATTTTTAAACAAGAAATAGAAGATGACTCATTCCCGTTCAATGGTGACAACTCTGCCTTTTAGCAGATGTAGGAGGGATGAGAGTGAGAGAGAGAGAGAGACTCTTGAATCAGGGTAACATTGTCTGTCTCTCAAGAATGAATGCGCGTGCCCGGTCATCCACTAACCAGCATTGAACAATCCGCACACAGTTGAATATTTTCTAATATCTCATGATAAAGGGCGATCCAGTGGTACGCGCATCGACCTCACAGTACAGAGGTCCTGGGTTCGATCCCGGCTCCAGCCTTCCTGGATGTTTGCATGTTCTCCCTGGGCCTGCGTGGGTTTTCTCCGGGTACTCCGGTTTCCTCCCACATTCCCAAAACATGCATGGCAGGCTGATTGAACACTCTAAATTGTCCCTTGGTGTGAGTGTGAATACGGATGTTTGTTCGTCTATGTGTGCCCTGCGATTGGCTGGCGATTGGCAGGCAGGTGTACCCCACCTGCTACCCGAAGACAGCTGGGATAGGCTTCAGCAACCCCCGCGCCCCTTGTGAGGATGGGGCGGTTCAGAAAATGGATGGATGGATCTCATGATAAATGCTCACACGACATCAACAAATAAATCGTGCATATATTTGATACAGGTGGGCCTGCATATCATCTAGCCCTATAAATTCACGTTGGTAGATGCGTGCCAACAATTGCTCAGGACAGCAGAACTAAGTGACCTCGACACTAGCCTGTCCTGTTCACTACCACCACCCAATTCGCCATGCCTCTGAATGCGACGTAACCCCAGCGTTGCCATGGAAAACGGGGCGAGTAAACACACCACGACAGTTCATTTATTTGTCTGTCAGCAGCAGGGCAGTGGATTTGGTCGGGTTTGCCTGGTAAGAGCAGGAAGCAAACGGGCAATTTTGATTCACTGGTTTTTAGAGGTCAAGAAATCCTTTTGATAATACCATTCACCAACTACCCTGACAGTGCATGATGGTATTAATGCACTGATTTCCTCTCAGGGCCTGGCGTACTTGGCCTTATTCACACATTAACAGAAGTGCAACGGCAGTGTCAGGATGGGTGAGTTGGGGGTGGGGTGGTAGACTTCGCATGCCCGAACCGAGCGTCGTTTCCTCTTTGTTACAGCTGAGGAACCAGTCCCCATCTCCCTGTTCTTCATCACTTCTCATTAATCTTGCCGTGTACCTCTTGCCTACTTCCTTCCCATGAGATAGAGGGAGCAGGTTTGAGCGGCCTCCTTGCTTGTCTGAGTTGATGCCATTTGTCTCTCCTCTCTGCTATCACCTGCTTCTTTTTGATCCAACATTTCCTTCTGTCACCAATGTGTTTTCACATAGTCATTCATAGTCATCTTTTTGAGAACAAAAAATGTTGGCTTGCTGTTGCGCATTATCGCCCATATGCCTCTTTGTGCGTGACATAAGACGGTGACTGAGAACACTGGTCTCTCTGCACATGAAAAAAAAAAATGTGATATAGATGCTGACTATCACGATATATAACATTTACCAAAAGAAACATTTTTTATGATCGAATGAAAAAAGTCCTTTTTTTCATGCGGTAAGATAAGCAAGTTCAATGTGTGCTTTGCTAATTAATTGTCATTTCCCTTGAGATTAGGTGGCGATGCACATTTCCGTTTTTATCTGACAGCTCAACTTCAGATAAAAGCATACTATTGTAAAAGAAAATTATTGCATGCCTTTGCGATGCGCATACTGCATTGGCCATTATGGCAATATTGATATTTTTTCTGACATACTGTGCGGCCCTAATCTATAGCTTACGGGTACAGATGCTAGCAAGCATGACATGTTCATGCTGTCCCACATTCTTTCTCTACATTGTTGCATCTATTTTCTTGCTAGAGCGAGGGGCATACATTTGTTTGGTATTTTCCTCACCAGAAGATTAAATAAATAGAGGCATTTGATTTGCATTTGACAATCTTCTGTTCTTTGAGTGCGATCATCCCCGTTGAATTTCACATACTACGATTTAACATTTTGCTTCACATGGCTTTACCTTTACCCCACTCTCTCCAGCTAGCTTTGGGCCATCATGGTCTGAAGGTCAATGTCCTTAGACGAATATCAACACTGTGACTTGGGAAAGATGTGTTTGTGTCTTCCAACTCTGTGTATCTTGT
Organism: Hippocampus kuda; assembly: GCA_901007745.1. NCBI lineage: Eukaryota > Metazoa > Chordata > Actinopteri > Syngnathiformes > Syngnathidae > Hippocampus > Hippocampus kuda. The sequence continues at coordinate 14,633 of CAAKHF010024630.1, forward strand.
GTCTGCTCTAATGGCCCAGCATACCATCTCCCTTCAATTGTTAGTCATGGATTCCATGTTGCACATTAACACAAAAATAATGAGTTGGGCACCTTGACATACAGTATGATCAAAGGCTGCCATGCTGATGCGCATGAGATTTCATGAGGAGATTTCTCAACATGAAGTGCATTGTTGCTCCTGTTGTCGGAGCTGGATGAAATCCCAGGTTGTTCAATAAATACCGCAAATACAAACACATGATGACACAGCCAGCCGCCTGGATTGAGCAGTTCCAACAAATCCTCACACATACAGTGCACAGTGAAAATACTACAGCTGAAATCATATTCTAGTTCTTTTTTCCTAGCAAAGAAAACTTATTCGTTTCACTGCATAGGCATGTTTAGGCTCGATGGAATTTGCTTTGCATCAAAACCTACTTTGTTTTTCATGTTGCTTACGCCTTTTTTCTCATAAATTTTTAACTTTGAAAAGGATTCTGGCAACGTATTACCCAGTGACGCGGATACATCAAAGAAGACTTTTGGTTTTGTCGATCTAAAAAAGAAAAAGAAATCCAGAACTTCTGTCCAGGTATTCAACCGCCTCAAGGCGACACTTTTGTCAAATCAGAATTCTGCTTTGATGTTTTTGTTTTGTTTTTTTGGGGGATCAACTGTTGAAGCAACCAATTGGAAGAGGGTATGTACATTTTGGAGAAGAAAATCAAAAATGTAACAAACACAAGTTGGCTTCATTTGACTGGCAAAAACAAGATCCTGGTATCTGGTCAGAAAGAGTGTTTAAACATTGGAGAGTCTCTCTGATTGAGACCAATTTCGAATAATTTAAAGTAGTCATGTGTACAGCGCACTGATTTTATCTGCTTTTGTGTTCGCTTCAAAACTAATTTTGTGGACGTTATTGTGGAGAAACTTGGACCCAACCTGGCTTGGGGAAGTTTGCTTGCACTTGCGGAGAGATGCAGATCTGATGTTGATCTTAGCTGCAAGGCTTGAGGGAGAAAAGTCCATGTCTTTTGACCTTGATCACTTTAAATGGAAACTGTGCTGCTCCATTTCCCATACCCAATAGGCTGTGTAAAACGATAGTTATCTTTATAGAATTCTGTTATCATCTGTGGGCTATTTTGCTCCACTCAGTCTTGGAAAAATCAATGCATTGATTGTACCTGATGGGCCACATTGTGAGTGTTTTGCTGTGTTGTGCGTCTGCTGTCATGCTTTTAACGTGAACCAATTTTTAATTAAGCTCCTCTCAAACAATAATGGTTTCATCAAATCACTTCTGTTGATTTGCTGGTGACTGTTAATATTGTATTTTTTGTTCAAATGATGACCTTGTGGTTTGTTTTTTTGTTTTTGTTTTTCCAGTGTGTTTGTGGTTGCCCGTTGTGTTACATTATTAAAATAATGATGCCCAGTCTCAGTTCTCCAACAGACCTCTAAATAGGGAATTATTTTTTCGGTAATGTACAGTTTGAACCGCCCTCCAGTCTTTGTTGCCACTCACACTCTGCATATGAATTATGTGAAGCCTGCACTTTGGTAGGAGTTTGCCTTTGTGTACATGGGATTGGGTGTTTGCGTAGGGGGAATTGGCAGCTCTTTGCTTTTGTGTAGGTGAGCACAAGAGTACTGTGGAATGAACCTTTGGCGTGCAGGCACAGGCAGTATAAACTTCTCCCACAAACTGTTAAACCCACACAAAAAAAAAGGATGCCAAGTCATTATTTTTATAAAAGGTCAAACTGTGCTGTACGGTTACATTTTTTTTTGTCTTGTTTTGCAGATATTCTGCTGCCAGGATGACGTCGTTTGTCTCATGAGATCGTTCTCCAATCAAGAATATTAATCAAAACGTAGCCAGGACATGGTTGGGAAGCTGGCATGATGAGCAGGTGATGGAGTCTTCCATCATTTTCACCTGCCACTGACTCCTCCTGTCAGCTTTCCCTCAGAGGCAGAAGTGTGTACCTGCGATCCGAGGCCTTCCACTTCTCTGCCATGGTGACATAAGCAGCCTTGCAATATGAGGGAGAGTCACCGTGAAACCATCTCATTTCTTTCTCCAGTAGCTGCCGCAGCTGCCACTTCAACAGTTTCTGTGGTTTCTTCCAAAAAAGACTGATTTTTCGTTCGTGAACAGTCACAGCTCGCCGTTTTCAACCCTCCCGTGGGGGGAGCGGTGTGGCGAGAGACGATGCTGGGATGCGTGTCTCGCCTCCGTCGGCTGGTCCGTCTCCTCCCTCTGCAGATGTCCCTCCTCCTCCTGTTTCTCTTCTGCACTGTCAGCGTCTTCATCTCGGCCTACTTCCTTTATGGCGTCAAGCGGGAGCTAGAGCCATCAGCAGTGGGCCTGTCAGCGGCAGAGGGTGCCTCGGCCGACTCGGATGACCTGAGGGTCACGCCGTCTCGGCTTTTACCGCTGCGTAGTGTCTCAGGAGGCCCCGGAGTGGATCCTGCCGGGTCCAGGACAGATCCTGTTGTTCTGGTCTTTGTGGAAAGTCAATATTCTCAACTGGGCCAGGAGATTGTGGCCATTTTGGAGTCTGGCCGGTTCCAGTACCGGACTGAAATATCGCCCGGGAAAGGGGACATGCCAACATTGACGGACAAGGAAAGAGGACGTTTCACACTGGTGATTTATGAGAACATTCTCAAGTATGTTAACCTGGACGCGTGGAATCGAGAGCTGTTGGATAAGTACTGTGTGGAATATGGAGTGGGCATCATTGGCTTCTTCAAGGTTAGGACATTAACACCACAGTCTCTCTACCTCCTTCCCCATGCTTCCCCCCAGCTTTAACTCGCACCTCCTGCCTTGTCCATCTGGCTGTGCCATTTTAAAGCAGATGGGATTCATGGGGCTGGAGAAAATCTGCTTGGTTCATGATCACTTAGTCCCCTTTTTTCATGTTTGGTTTATCACTCTTTATTCGGAAGTCTAGCACCACCTCTCTCTGTCTCTCTCTCTCTCTCTCTCTCTGTCTCTGTCTCTGTCTCTGTCTCTGTCTCTGTCTCTCTCTCTCTCTCTCTCTCTCTGTCTCTCTCTCTGTCTCTCTCTCTGTCTCTGTCTCTCTCTCTCTCTTCTTACTTTGTTCCTAAAATGTAGTTCAATCACTAGCATGCTGCTGCATTGTCTGCGAGTGTCAAAGTGATACCACATGTTCAGCACATGGCCAACACAAAAAAAAGGCCCTTTGCATCGATATGTCGTGGACTAAAACTTGTTTTTTTTCCCCTTTTGTGAGTTGTTCAAAATAGTAGCAACCTTGGTCGTTAATTTTGTACATTTTATTTTCAAAATCTATTGAAAGAATTATGCATTGCAGAATGGAAAATATTCAACCAGTTTTTCAGTTCCATGACATATGTTCTTGCTTAGATAATGTGAAACGTTTTGAATACTAAAACAGACATGCTGAAGCGTTTCTCACTGGATTTTTATTTTATTCAAACCGTATAGTACAATTACATACACTTTCCTGTCAACAAAATGTCAAAGAATATTTAATGTATTAATAATATTTCGACTCAGCAATGAAACTGAGCAAAAGCACCTACTCACTAAAACTCTGGATATGTATACCTGCGTTAGTAGAGTAGTAGAATAGATGATGGTTCACCAAACAAACACCTCAATACGCAAAAGCACAAAAGTGGAGGTTTGCAGCCAAGGCAATAGAGATGTGAGCGACCTAGAGAATGGGGAATTTTCGGAGAGGAATGTTTCAATGAATAAGCGCTGAACCCCTCTGTCTTCGAATGTTAAAGGGCACAGCAGGAGGATTATTCATTTTGTCTGCAGTCTCAGATCGCAGCAGATTGAGCATAGCAGGTAGAAGCTGCCTCATGCAGTCACATTTGAGCAGGCCTGACATCTCTTATTTCACACATGACGGGAGAAATCTGGGAATTATACCCAATACATTTCTGTCCTCATCACTGTGCCGTGTGATGAATTGGTGTGATTTCTCTCTTCTTTTGATCAGGCCAATGAGAACAGTCTTCTGAGTGCACAGCTAAAAGGATTCCCCCTCTTCCTCCACTCCAACTTGGGTCTGAAGGACTGCACAGTCAACCCCAAATCACCCCTGCTCTTTATCACCCGATCCGGGCAGCCGCTGCCTGGGCCTCTCCCTGGAGACGACTGGACCGTTTTCCAATCCAACCACTCGACGTACGAGCCCGTGTTGCTGGCCAAGACCCAATCGGCTGAGAGCATTCCGTCCATGGGACAGAATGCTGCTCTGCTCCCTTCGGTGGTGCAGGACTTGGGCCTTCATGATGGCATCCAGAGGGTCCTGTTTGGGAATAACTTGGTCTTCTGGCTCCATAAACTGGTGTTTGTGGATGCCGTGGCCTTTCTTACTGGGAAGAGGCTCTCGTTGTCCCTGGAACGCTATATCCTAGTAGATGTGGATGACATCTTTGTGGGAAAAGAGGGCACCCGCATGAAGGTGCCTGATGTAAAGGTGAGTTTACGTGCGCGCGTTTGCACGCATGTCATTCAAAGTGGAACAACTTTAACAGAGAAAGAAAAATCAAGTCACTTTTAAAATGTATCACACAGTAGCTGTCAACCAGCTGTTTGCTGTAATAAAAAGTGACCTCTCTCTGGCGTACCGTGCCAGTCATATTGACAGCTCCTCTTCTCCATCGACTTTTCCTTTTGAATGAGTTTGTCTCTGTAGGCCGCTCAAAGCTGACAGGCCCGAACGCTCACACAGTCACAGAAGCTCCACAGCGATGAATATTTCAGGGGCCCGGAGACATAGAAAGAATTTTGAAAAGCTCCCTAGCCGCGTCCCCTCGCAGTTGAACAGACCCCCTCACAAGTTGAGGCAGAGGATGTAGAAAAAGTTATGGAGGATGCATCAAGGCTTCCTCGTGGGCGACACTGCCGCAGCAAACTTTTAGGAATATATCACACTATGACAAGATGGTGAAATGTGTGTGCTGGGAGTCTCAACCAGCGAACAGATCAAATGAAACAAACACCCAAAATCAGAGGAGAGCAAAATATCAGACGGAATGGAGGAGAAGAGTGAGTGAGGCATCAGGGAAACGATGGTGGATGTTTACTGAAAGCAAGCTACAGAATGAAATATGCATGCGGGCCTGTGTGCGTCGTCATCTTTGTGGTGCCTCATTAATGTGCCCGTGCACCAGCTCACTCCTCGCTCACACTATTCTCCCACTGTGTGTTTAGGCCCTGCTGGAGACGCAGAGGGAGATGCGCACCCACGTTCCCAACTTCACCTTCAATCTGGGCTTCTCAGGGAAATTCTTTCACGCTGGTAAGGCTGCTCGTGTGACGAGCATGAGCATAACGCTGAATAAAAAAACACTTTGAGGTTGTGAAATTTGCAGATCATAATATTTTTATTCCTCTTCGTCAACTTTACACCCTGACATTTTTTTTCTTTTTTTTTTTTTTAACACCCTCTCATCTACGTCCTGCTGCACTCATATTTGAACTCTGCTCTGCTGACTCAATCATTTTTTAAATCACTCGCCCCATTTCGCCTTCCCTTTTTTTCCCCATTTTTTTCTATTTTTAACACTTCCTCTTCAACTCCCTTCCCGTCCTCCCTACCCACCTCCTGCCTCTTCCTCCTCCGAATATCCAGGATCAGATGAGGAAGACCTGGGCGATGACCTGCTGCTTTCCTATGTGAAGGAGTTCTGGTGGTTCCCGCACATGTGGAGCCACATGCAACCCCATCTCTTCCACAACCAGTCTGTGCTGGCTGAGCAGATGCTGCTCAACAAAAAGTTTGCCGTGGTGAGCGGAAGTGGGAGGGGCGGGTGCAGAACATGCCATTACAAAGAGGAAGAAGGTCTCCTGAGCATTGTGCCTTGTTTAGTTTTCCTTACCTAATCTGACACAGTTGACTAGAATTTATACTCACAAATATCCTAACTCTCATCTTCCATTTCCAAGTGACGAGGAGCAAGTTTTTGCTGTTTAAACACATAGAAAAAAAGTACATGATTATACATTTACACACCTTTAAGAGTTTGTGCCACTGGCGTAGTATGTGTAACAGCATGGGGTTTTAGCCCTGGAAAACATATCATCTCGTACTGTTGGTAAGGGGTGACAAAAATGCATCTGAATGCATGACTGGACGTCTTTTGGGGGCAGGAAGAAATCCTGCATCGAGAGGTTCTTGGGACTCCAGAGACACCAGCAAGCTTTAAATACCTGCTTGCTGCTCATCAGTGGCTTTTTAACAGCTGCTTTCATGCATTTGCCTCATGGGAACTTTTCTTAAGACGCCTATGTCTAACCGGTTTGCCCTTTCTGTCAGACACAAATGATTTCACAGTACCATAATTTTCTTGAAATGGGTATTGTTTTTATTCTTTTCACAAGGCATTGGACTGTTCCGTGAGTTTCACCAGCAGAAAGATTATGCATTATGCATCAAAACTGTGGACAGCCTCAAGAAATTTTCCTTTGAGTCGGCGCACCGGGGAAACAAATTAGCTAATCTAAGGTTGATATCCGTGATCTCAATAGGAAGGAGAAACAGCATATCGTTGCCATCCGACCGAAACCTCGCATGTCTTAATTTGGTAAAGTTCCATGTTGTTGTCAAGTGTTGAAAATCTCCACCTCTTCCTTCCAATAGCAACGATATGCAAAAATGTAGACATTTGTAAAAACTCGGAACACAGTGAACAAGTATTTTGCCTCCTTTAATACATTTGAAAGTTAATGAATAATGATTGATTTTTTTTTTTTTTTTTTTGCATTAAAAATCTAATTTAGTTTAAAGAGATCCAGAATCATCCAAAAATGATTTTTGCCACCAATGTCCAGTGTTATTAATTTCGGGCAGCTCTGACATAAACCTTCCCCTGTGTGCTGGTCTACTATATTGGCTAAGCAATGTCTACTTTTTTCAGTCTCACACTGTACCATTTAATTCTCACAGTGCAGAGGCCTGATTTAAAAGCCAAGTTTTCCTGACCTGTTTCTCTCCTATTGTTCCCTTGACGTCCAGGACCATGGAATCCCTATCAACATGGGCTATGCTGTGGCACCGCACCATTCGGGCGTCTACCCTGTCCACCTGCAACTGTACGACGCCTGGAAGAAGGTTTGGAGCATCAAAGTGACTAGCACCGAGGAGTACCCGCACCTCAAGCCGGCCCGCTTTCGGCGGGGTTTCATCCACAGCAGCATTAGCGTAAGAGCACATTTCTTCTACGCCCAGACATCCACGAGGCTTCATTAACTCGTTACCTCAGGCGTCTCACCATCCATCAACGTTCTCCTTTACCGTTTACATGCTCTATCCTTCATTAATGATCTCCTTCTCTACCTCCTCCAGTTATTTTGCATTCACCTCTTTATTGGCCAGCAATAAATCTTCATCCTTTACAGTATTCTTCAGTGCGCAAGTTGACCGTGTAGCCTTGCATGATACATCTGCCTGATTATTGCTGTTCAGCGTAGCGAAGACTGGCATGCCTTCATCACCAGCTGCCCCTACAAAGCTGCACTAAATCCCCGTCACTGTGCTGAATACAGTGGGGCCCCACCATTCGCGCCGGATAGGGACCTTGCCCGAATAGAGAAGTTCCTCAAATAAATGACATACAACACATGAAATGGATTACAGCTAAAGATAGACACTGTACAGTACCTACCTGCATGTACACATCAGCGATCTTGATGATTGATGACTGTCACGATCATGTCTGGTGTAAAACATTTGACTGGACAGCAAAGCAGGAGGGCCATCAATGGTGCCGACTCTACTGGGCCAGCCTTGCTGGTACGAAAGCTGCTTTGTATCCTGGTGGGCTGATGTGGCAGTTAGCACCTTGGTGTTTACTTCCACAAAACCGCTAGAGTCATGCAGTGACAACACAGCTTGGCAGTTTTAGATTGGTTTTGATATATCCCCTCTGAGCTACCACTAAGTATTCCACTGGTTTTGTTACTGTTTAGTCAGAAACTTTGTGAGACAAAACAGACAATTGACGAGAGTGTGTGATGCATGTTTGGTTGCGGGGACATCAAGCTTGATGTTTTTTGGGGCGTGGTTACAGCCAACAGTCACTAAAAGACGCTACAATATGAATCTCCTACATACTGTCAACTATACCTTTTCACAAAATAATCATTAAAAAAACCTGATAACGCCAGAGCTCGAGTGCCTCTAAATGGTGTTTTGCTCCTAAAATTTGAGACATTGTACCGGTAAGTACCTTTTTTCATCTCCTCACGCATGCGCGGACAGTACATTTGCAGATTTTTTTTAAAATTATTTTTGAATAGTTTTTGTCGCTGTTATACTACTGCTCCACATGTCAGCCAATTTATCAATAATGCACTAAAAATTAGTTTTCGATGTGAATAGTTACTCAAGTCAATTTACAGCGTGCGCCCATAAATGTTCTACTTGCACCCCTAAAATTTCAGGTTAGGTGCCACTGTGCTCCATTTCAAAAAGCTAAAGTTAGTCTGCAACCTTGGGCTTAAATGAGTAAATCTTAACTGGGTTGCTGTTGTTTGGGACTGAATGAGCAACACAACAGCTTTCTTTTGCACCACAGAAATTTGATTAAACAGACAAAGAGATGGATGATATTTTTGCCGTGGTTTACTGCCTTTAGCAACTGTTCATTGCCTCAATTACGGATGTGCTACACTCTGGTGAGGATAAGCGGTACTGAAAATGGATGGATGGACAACAATATATATACTGAAGACAGTACTTTGCAGCAAAAGTTTTAATGCCCAGAGATGAAAGTCTTCCGGATTTTCAGATTTTACTGAAAATTTCTCTGGAGAATTGAGGAAAATTTGCCTAAAAGTAATCCAAATATTAGTTGACAACATTGAACGAAGACGCGTTTGAGTTCGTTGTTTTGCTTTCACGAGCGTCGCCATGTTGAGGCACTAACACTAGAAACAGTAAAGAGATTTTCGTCTCTTTATAAACACACTTGCTAAACCCCAGTGGAACGAATAAAAGACGCCGTGGACAAGACGGTTGTCGTAAAAAATATATTTGGACAAAAAGGGAAACACACAGAAAAACGTGGCCGTCCGACTTCGAGTGTCGTCTCGGCTAGCTTAGCTTAGCTGTTGTCGTGTGTGACGTCGGTTGCGTCACCGCTGATTGGTTGAAATCAAAAGACACGCTTGCGTACATGTTCGCGCTGATGCACGCACAGCAAAGAGCAGCGGACTATCTACTGCTGAGGCGCGCTTTGCTCGAGTGGCGTCGCCACAACAGTAATACCCTCGCCTCGCATTCTCATTGGCCTCGCCATATCTCGAAGATTTCGAAATTTCAGCGAGAACGGAAGCCACAAAGGGTGCACGTGTGCACACAAAAGGAAGATTAATGATTGAATGTCAAGTATTTGAATAGCTTTTTGTGTAAACTAATTCATGCGTGATCGGCCAGGTGTGCGTGCGTGTGTGCGTGCATATATATATATATATATATATATATATATATATATATATATATATATATATATATATATAATATAAAATTTCCGGAATTTTCAGGAAAGTCCACTTTCATCTCTGAATGCCTTAAGACTTTTGCTTTTGTCACATTACACGTTTTTCTGTAACTAGCTGAAGATATGTTTTTAAAATATCTATCAGCAAAGAGTTCACGAAAGCCAAACTGCAATTATGCGAGGGTCCACTGTATTAAAGTTCCAAAGCAGCGTGAGAGCCGAATAAATTACATTCAAAAAGTTCAAAAGGAACAAAAATAATCTTATCTCCTTCTCTCTCTGGGTGACCTTCACAGCTGATGGAAAACTGTGCAGCCTCAGTCCAGTTTCTTTGTAGTCTTGGCATTCAGCGGGCCAATGTGGTCTCTGTGCTGTCCTCCCCGTCCTTGAGATGGTCTGAATGGACTTGTCTCCCCTGTTTAGCGATGATTGATATTCAGTACCCCAGACACTTCAAACTGTAAATTCAGTGCCATTAATTTCCATATAGACACGGATGTGAATGAGAGGTTTGCTTTAGCCAGATGAGTGGCACAATATGGATGTTATTGGAAGCAAACAATATATGGGATAACTGCCAGGAGTCCACGCTGCACGGCTCCTCATCTCAGCGGAGGGCTGACGATGTGTGTTTCTAGCTGAATGAAAGCATTTCGTTGTGCGTGTGGTTTTTATTTCATTTCCGCCATTTGGTTTGTTGACTTTGTGTGTGTGTTCTCACAGGTGCTGCCCAGGCAGACGTGCGGTCTGTTCACACACACCATCTTCTATAAAGACTACCCAGGCAGCCCCAATGAGCTGGACAAGCTTATCAACGGGGGAGAACTCTTCCTCACCGTTCTGCTGAACCCAGTAAGTCCAAATGCAGCCTTAGTCTGACACATTTGGAAACCCGTGTAACTGGTGATGTTAATCTGAATTTAAGTAAGGGGCAGAAAAATGACTCGCCGGTGAGTCATCCAGCGACATCTTTGTGCTTAGCTGTGAGATCTATAGTTGTCTCTTGTGTGCTTGTTCCGACTGTTACTTGTATTTCACACCATTCCACACAACTATGCATCCTGCTTATCTTGCCCTTTAATCACACAAACATTTACTGCTTGCACTAAAAGTTACAGGAGCAGTTGCATGTTTGCTGTCTTACTATCTTCATCACATCCCAGCTGTTTCGCTTTCTTTAGCCATAAGTCATCCTGAAAATTGATTCCAGTCTGCGTCCTTGTGGTGTCTAGTCCAGTATTACAGACAACCCCTTCTCCAACCGTAATTGATTTCATTTTATCTCCAAGCTTAGTGTTTATGTAGCGATAGTGTTCCAATGCTGCTGAGCGGTTTTCTTGGATTCCACAAAATGAAGAATGTTGTGTTTTCAGAACGTGTTTGAGTCTCAAAGCTGCTGAAAATTCATCAGCTTTTCCATTGTATCAACCTTTTATGAGAGTCCAAGTGTTTTGTCACTTTGGCTGACCCTCAGTAACCTCCACAAGTGTTTTTCTATCGTTCCGTTCATGCTTCAGTTCTGACAGCGGCTCCTCTCCCAACAGATCAGCATCTTCATGACCCATCTGTCCAACTATGGGAACGACCGTCTTGGCCTGTACACTTTTAAAAGCCTCATGATGTTTGTCAAGACGTGGACAAATTTAAAGATGCAGACCCTCCCACCAGTGCAGCTGGCTCAGAAATACTTCAGCCTGTTCCCATCTGAGAGAGATCCACTCTGGCAGGCGAGAACACACAGTGCTAATTTGAGATTGTTCTCCATTTTTGTCTTCACTTTCACTTATGCTTTAGTTGGCTTACATAAAGTGTAATAATAACTCATTTTGTTTTTAAATGGGTTACATTCAGTCAATAACAAATTAGTAGGTAATCGTTGGAAGCTATTATTTCAATGCATCATCTTTGTTATCAAGCAGTCATTCAACTGTGCTTTAACATATTCATTAGTTTTCCATTTTCATTTTAGTGATTTTACTTATTTATTTTTTTATTTATTGCGCCTACAGGATCCATGTGAGGACAAAAGGCACAAAGACATCTGGTCCAAAGAAAAAACGTGTGATCGCTTCCCCAAACTACTTGTCATTGGCCCTCAGAAGACAGGTGAGAAGCTGTACTTCATCCCCCCCTACAGGTTGCAGTGAAAGTGTTGCTGTATAGTCGTGTTGGTTAGCCCTGTAAGCCTCTGATTAGCTTTCAGGAAATCAGATATTGCTTCTTCGGTGGGTACCGAATTTGTTAAGGTGTGACTGCTCCGTTATGCAGTTTCCTTACACAAGTGTTAGTCTTCACTGTACGAGGTACAAAGTAATTGGATTTTCTCTCACTTAATCCTCTTTTCTTGCTCTTTATTTCCTCCCTGCTGTCAACTCCACTCTTTCTCTTCCCATCCTCTCAGGTACAACAGCGCTCTACCTGTTCCTTAGTATGCACCCTGACCTGACCAGTAACTACCCCAGCAAGGAGACTTTTGAGGAGATCCAGTTCTTCAATGGCCACAACTACCACAGAGGCATTGATTGGTAAGAAAGCACACTCGGGTCACAGTGCAAATAAGCTCTTCGTGAAAAAATATGTCAAGCAGAACATTGATTTTGGGAAGCATTGTCAAATTTAATGGTGTCAAATATTTTTTAAAAGTTACACGATTGAACAATGTGTTCAACACTTAAACATCTGCCTGTGTGCCAAGTTAATTATAAATAATGAAAAGTGCAATGATTGGCCTGTATGACCACACTAATGAATATTTACAGAATGTAAAAAAAAAAAAAATGCCTGTCTTTGAAAAGATGCACCTCTGGCTCTTTTTACTCTTGATTGAATGACACCCCCAAGCTAAGTTATATTTACATCTGCCCAAAGCCACACATTCCCACGGAATTTCAAGAAGTTCAATGAGTACAGCGTCAAAGAGAATTCAGGATTGGAAAGCTTTTCCCTCTGCATCGTGATGCTTAGCGGGCGCCAAACCATGTGTGCATAGAATGGCAGCAGCCACATCCACGGAGAACAAATTGCAACTGATCAACTGTGACCGCCGTTAACTCCTGTTTGTGTGCTGTCAGGTACATGGAGTACTTCCCTCTGCCCTCCAATGCTAGCTCCGACTACTACTTTGAGAAGAGTGCCAACTACTTTGATTCTGAGGTGGCTGCTCAGAGGGCCGCAGCGCTCCTGCCCAAAGCCAAGATCGTCACCATCCTCATCAACCCCGCTGATAGAGCGTACTCTTGGTACCAGGTGGGTAATCCTGAAGAGCTCACACCTCATTAGATCCAGTACACCTTTGAACGCCTGAGCACCTTTTGGTTCAATGATGAACATTTTGGCATCTCCGCTGGAGCTGCACGGTTTGTAATGAAACGATAAATTCCACACTTACAGCACCAAAGAGCCCACGATGATCCAGTAGCGCTGAAATACTCATTCCATGATATCATCACTGCCAGTCACGAGGGTCCGGCCAAGCTCCGGGTCCTCCAGAATCGATGTCTGATGCCAGGCTGGTATGCCATGCACCTGGAGCGCTGGCTCAACTACTACCATTCCGGCCAGGTATGTATATGGAGTATTTGGTCAAGCAACCAGCAGCCCAGACTGATTTAAAAAAAATAATAAAATAAAATAAAAAATACATATCTGCGGGACATCTGCCTCACAGTGCAGAGGTGCAGATTATGATTTCAGCTCCGGCCTTCCTGTGTGGAGTTTGCATGTTCTCCCCGTGCCTGCGTGGGTTTTCTCCGGGGACTCTGATTTCTTTACACATTTCAAAAAACATGCATGGCAGGCACTCGAAATTGTCCCGAGGCATGTTGTTTGTCTCTGCGTGCCCTGCGATTGGCTGGCAACCAGTTTAGGGTGTACGCCGCCTCCTGCCTGAAGACAGTCGGTATAGGCTCCAGCATGCCCGCGACCCTTGTGAGGATAAGCGGATTAGATAA
>CAAKHF010024630.1:28399-40859 GCA_901007745.1 Hippocampus kuda
CTTTCCTAACCGCTGATTTGTTCAAATTTTTAAATGGTTTGGGTGGAAAAAAGTAATGGAATGAAGAATATAGTACTTAATTGATGTAAAATTATATGCCAATGCAACAGGAACATTTGATGAGATTTATGAAAAGTAGTGAACTAGCTAGCTGGCCAAAAATCCATTGCACTTTTTCTCTTCTATACGTAGGCCATATTCATGCTTGAATGTATCATACATGATGTGTTTTTTGTCTCATGAAGGTTTGACCCCAAGAAGGGTTTCTGGTGCCAGCTGCTGGAGGGTGGGAAGACAAAGTGTCTGGGGAAAAGTAAAGGGCGCAGGTACCCTGATATGGAGCCTGAGGTATGATCATTTTAACCTTAACGTTCACCTACACAACATAGACAAAAGTATTTGGACTCCTGGCTGTTAAAGTTGAGTGAAAAGTGGGGTTGCCACAAATGACTTTTTGCCAGTCAACTCGTCATCAAAATTGCAGCATTTGCAATTTGAAAATTGCATTCTACTACATTGCAATGTCCATTTCAGTTTGATTCATGGTTCAGCCCTAGTTGGAAGCAGAGAATTGTTCAAAATGTCTTCATAAGATCAAGATCCAGGAAGAGCCCAGATTGGTTGATTTAACGACTGTCTGTGTCTTATGTGTTGTGTTGTGTTATTTTGACTTTAAGATGGCGCCGCAAGAGTGGCTGCCTTTCCAGCAGCTCCTATATTTTGTTCTTCTACTTCTTCCTTTCATAACTTTGCTGCTGTGAATTGGGAATGTCTCCATTGCGAGACTAATAAAGGTTTTCTTATATTAACTGATCCACTCCTCCCTCTCTCCTTCAGTCTTTGGCGTTCCTCAGGGAATACTACAGGGATCATAACATCGAGCTGTCCAAGCTGCTGTACAGAATGGGCCAGCCACTCCCCAGCTGGCTCAGAGAGGAGCTGGTTCACACCAGGTAGCCACCCAAACGGGGAGAGAAAAGCAGACCGACACGTTCGACACCGCCTTAGCGCCACCACCGCGTTGAAGGAGGTCGTTATTCTATAACTGTTTGTGGATGGGATGCCCAGCTGGAAGTCAGAACAATCACTTCTGCATTCTGTGAGCTTCCAAAAAGTGTAGGAAACTAATGGGTTACTGAGCATGAGGAATCACAAATGGAGCTTTGCTCTCTCTGAGCTTAGCGATGCCGTGAACCTTTCAGTATGACAAGCCAGGTCCTCAAAGTCCTCTTCAAAGCCCGAGGAGGAGGAGGCACTGCATTGGCTTCGCCTCATGGTCGAACCTTCTCTCCCACATGTGAACTTGAACTAAAAGACCCAACGATGTACCGCGTGCAAAGGCTGTGTTTCATATTCCGTCTTCACCGTTTCAGTTCTGGAAATGGACCACAGTCGAAACCAGCGTCAAAGTGCTGATGTTTCCAGCACAGAACTTTACGCGAAGGGACAGAGAGACATTTGTTTGACATTTGCCTTTGAGGAAGTTTGGACATTTGGTTGCATGTGGCAGCCTTTTTTTGATAGGCCTTGCTAGAATCTTGTAATTTCATTTACAGATGCCAGGACATAATCTCCATTGGACTATTACAATTTGGATGATTTGGGTTTGTTTTTCGTTTTTTTTTTTTTTTGAGGACTGTATGTTTTTCAGACATTGTTCTGTAGCGTCGTGATACTTGTAGAATGTACCGAAAGTAAATATCAGATTCCTCCTTCAGGCCAAATGCAGAGGACGTCAAACTGCTGCCTGCCATCACTTGACCACTGAATGGGCAAAAGCAGAAAGTGATAGACTCATGTCGAAAGCACAATATTTAACGGTACTCAACATACATCTAACTGGATAGCACACGAGCATTTGGTTAACCAGTCCAATCTGTGAAGATCATAAGCTAGCTGCTCTGTCAGAAACTCAGTGTAAAGAACATGTTTTCCCATACTTACGTTTTCTTTCATTTCATGAAATAAATAAGTCAACGACAGAGTGTAAAAAGATATGTCTTTGGAAACTGTGCCAAGTTGTCAAGGCAAACCTTCCCACAACAGGCCCAACGGCGCCACACCAGACATGTTTTGTTTTAGGGTTTGAAGGTGTTATCACTGCAACTAGATGTCAAAAATAGAAAACAAAAAGCTGCTCTTACTGCAATAGTTTTGTACAGGGTTCTGACGTTAGAAAAGAAAATGCACACAGCAGTCTTTTGTTTCTTGACTGTAAATGTACATAACTGGCTCCCCTTTGGTAGACCTAAATTATTTGAATGTGTTTGGCTCTCCATTGGTGTGCGACGTCAGTGTTGTAGGGAAATTCAATGCGATCGTTTCCTCCAATGTCCTCTCACTGCCAACTGTTGTCTCCATATAAAGTATTAACGTGATAACACATAACAGCAATGATGGTACTAATAATAACCTGGACTGTATGATAAAGATTTGTAATTGTTGTCAATAATTTTTACAGTGTAACTAATATTGTCGGTGCTTTTTAATTTGCAAATAAAACACCACTGTATTTTTCACAATTGGGATGTTTCTCTCCCCCCGCCCCCTACTCTTTCACTTCTGTCTTTTATTGCTGCAAAATGCATTTTTATTTTCAGATTGTGTAATGGGAAGATCTTTGTTTCCCTGAGATTTTAGGGGACTGTCTATTTAATTACATACAGTATAGCCCTAGCAAAATGTTATAAATGGTAAATCAATTTTTTCCTACTTGTAACTTAAAACATGTAATTATTGTATGTTGAATGTTTTTTTTAACATTTAGACAAAGTTCCCTGTGCATACCGTAATGATTTACACTGTTTCTCAAGGCATCTATACCTATATAATTTTTTTTCACGTTTTTGGGAGAAATTATAAACATGTTTCCTCTACTACAGTGGACACTGACACACTCAGGCACTCAGACACTTGCAAATTCCACGAATGTTTTAAATTTGTGACATTTTCGTTCTTTGATGGCTGAACTTTATATATAGATATATAATATATAGACTGTATACACTATCGCAAATATACTGTATAAGCATGAAACTGCATTCATGAGGTTTTGGTCATACAGCAGGAATTACAGATTTTAAGGAACAGTAGCTGTACTTTAGAGGATTCCTTAATTTACCCTGCAGAATTTCAGAAATTTAGGATCGGTACCTGAAAGTGGTCACTGTAATACATATATTTAATTTTTTTAAGTGAGTCCACCAATGTCAACATAAAATTATGATAGCACTTTTGTTGACAAGATGGCAAACATATTTTTGGGTTCTAGCGTTCTGTCCGCCCTCCATTATTGGCTTGTGTTATGTGTCTTGTGTTACGGGAGTAGTATAAAATGTATTTTATGTTTCGGTCCTGAGCTTGGAACTTAGTTTCATTTGTTTTTTGAGATAAAATAGTTGGGAGAGACTGCTATAGAATCACGGCTATTAGCTGCTGCTCAGAAGTAATTTGGGATCGGCTCCAGCTCACCCATGACCGAAATGAAGGTAGAGGAAAGACCCAAAAACACCTAATTTCCTGGCATATGACTGCAAATGAGGAAATAACGTCAACATTTCTATAAAACGTGCAATTGTCACCACAAAAACCCTGAATTAACTTGCTAGTTGGTGGTGAAACATGTTTTTTCATTAATTTGCTGTTGCCACCTTTTGACAAATACTGTACTCTGAGATGAAATGAGAGTCTGTCATAAGTAGACTTTAAGATCTTCTGCCTCTACCAACAAGTGATGCGCTTCTAATTTGACCAATCGCAGCTTTGTTATTATAAAGCCTGCCTACTTTTTGTTTTTTTCCCTCATTCCAACCAGTCTGGTTTCTCTTCCTCTCTTTTTAAGGGAGGTATTTAATATTCAAGAAAGCTTGTTGTAGACCAGTGTGACAGGAAAGAACTTAGACAACGCCAAATAATGGAGGAAGCTGGTGAAAACGCGCCTCTGGATAGGGCAGGCAGTGCTGAACGTTTGGTTGGTGAACCAAGATCCAGACGGTGAGTATTGGTACCAGTTGAGCTTCAAATTATGATACCCATAAAGTCCAGATGAAATCTATTCATTTTTCATTTCAGTCATTTTTATTGTTTACCTTTTATTTTTTACGCATTTTACTACATCATTTACTTGTAAAAAATTTACAGCTAATTTACACCAGAAACAGGTGTTTGTAAATGCGTAGTTTATAAATGCGTAGGCGAGTTTCATACTTTCGGTTTTTATTTCACAAGGATGATTTTTTTTTTCTTCAGGAACAGGTGTTACAAAAACACTTTGTAAAACAATAAAAAGATCTTAATGAGAGTTTGAATTAATTCGAGTCTTTTTTTAAGATGCTGAATTCCAAAGTTTACTTCCTCCTCGATTCCTTTGGCAGTTATGACCAACTTAAAATACCAGGACGTTTTAATAAATAATTAGTAAATAATCTGAACAAAACATATCGTGGATACGTTATTTTGAAGTTACGAACAGGGTGTGGCCTAATAAAACGGCGTGCTTGTTTTATGATCAACACACAGTATTTCTCACATATAGATTTACTATAACTATGACTTAACTACTGTATTAGCCTAGGTTATTAAAAGCCCAATATTTCAAAAGATATATTACATTTCTAATTATCAAGGTAAGATTCTGGAAAAAAGACACAATTTATTATTTAATTAATAGTTCATTTAAAACTACAAATAATATATTAAAGTGCTGTTCACATTATTGAATATAATGTAGAGTAGTTAGACAGTCATTTATTGAAGTGGCTCCACTGAAGTGACTTCTCTCTTTGTCTTTTGTTCCCCCTGACCACTCAGTGGCTCCACTGGCTACGCCCTGAAAGTGGCAGGCCTGACTACTCTGGCATGTCTGCTGCTGGCCAGTCAGGTGTTTGTAGCATTCATGGTGTTTGACCAAAGGCAACAGATCCAAACGTTGCAGAAGGACTCCGACAAATTAAGCAGGCAGCTGCACGCAACTCAAGGTAAGGTAATGAAAGAGAGGTCATCTGTAGATGCTTGTAATAACAGTGAAAGATGGTGTTCCAGTGAGGAAGATATGGGAAATGGAGTTAAATGATGACTGTTAATTTCATCCATGGGTTGAAGGTGATCTGGAGCCTATCCCAGCTGACTTTGGGCTTACATGTTGGACTGGTTGCCAGTGAATCTAGAGCTAAGATCGGTCCTAAAAAATCGAACCCGACCCGAACCGGCCCGAGGGTATTTAAGCCCGACCCGGCCCGAGCCCGATCACTTAACTTGATTTGCAGGCCCGAGCCCGAAGCAAACCCGACATTTCATATTTTATTTGTGAGGACTCGGGAGGAGGAGGGGTGATTTCTGATAACAAAGCCTGTCTTTTGTAATGAAATCTAAGTTAAACAAGACTATAAACATTTACATCTTTTATATTTCTGTTTCTGAAGAGGTTACATTAACCGACAATTTTCCATCATTGACGGATTTTTTTTTTAAGAGTGGACGGGGAAAATTTGAGCCCGTCCGTCATTTTGACGGGTTGAATATTGGACCGTAAACCACCGCAGCAGTACGTCCTTAAGAATCTAGCGCGGCACTTTAAGAGAGAGAAGCAGAGAGACAAAGACGAACAATGACGGGTGGATACTCGACAGAGACTGGAAGGAGTTCTTTGAATTGTCATTGCAAGAGTTTTTAGTACAGTATGTGTTGTGATGAGGTGACTTGTGTTTTTTTGCGAACCACGGTCTCTCGTGGCCAAAACTATTCACGGCCTCGAAACAAACAAAAAAAAAAAAAGTCAGCGAGAGTGAAGCCCGACCCAAACCCGAAGCAATGATTGACATTTTAAGGCCCGACTTGACCCGAATTTCGGGTCTGGTTCGGGGTCGGGTTCGGGCTCGGGCGGCCCGATCTTACTGCTAAGTGAATCGCAGGACACATGTAGACAAAACAGACATTCATATCTATGGATGATTTAGCATTTTGGGTAAGGTGACCAGATGTTGCGTTTTAACCAGGACAGTCCCGGTTTTAAGCTTTGTGTCCCAAGGCCCAGTGGATTCGTGAGCCCCATTGTGTCGTTGTGCTAATGTAGTTACAACCCAAAAAAAAAAAGTATCCCCTGCCACGGGAGCGTACATGCATTGAGTGAAAGCGTGTTCAATCAACCACTCACACAGTGGTCAAACATCCATTGGAGTACTCATTCAAGGCAGCAGACCAGTACATGAGCAAATTGCAGGAGGTACTTGGAAACATTTTATAATTTATTTGACACACCAAAATTCGAACAGCTGCATGTCAATTCAAGTTGAAGGGCAGGGCATGCACATTTTTCAGAGGTAACTACATTGCCACACACCCAGACCGAGCAATAAAGTTTGGGTAATGGTGAGTGCGTTGACTTGTTTAGCCCTCTCAGCTAAGATAGCATTTAGCATTAGTAGCTAAAGTTATAACACAACCACCGGTCACCAGTTTGACTAGTGATTAAATTTGTGATCAATAGTTTCTGGTAAGAATTTATTGTACATTTGATTTTCAGCCAAATAATGTCCTGGTTTTTCATTTCGAAAATCTGGTCACCCTAATTTTGAGGAATTTGGGAGGAAGCCAGAGTACAGAGAGAACATGTAAATTTCATGCAGAAGGAACAAAGACTTGACTGCAGGGCAGACATGCAAAAAGCTCTTCTCCTGTGCCACCTGATTTTGTTTCACTGTTATTTATCACAAGTGGTGCCTAGCCTTTTTGAGCCAAGGAACATATTCTACATGAGAAAGGTTTTCACCCAAAAAGTCACGCAAAGCGGATACAGTTAAATTGAAGCTTCTGCAATCTCGTGGAAGACTACATTACTGGCATGCATTCCTAACACTTAATTACAGTATTTTAATTTGACTGTAACAAGGTTCTCAGGACATATGCTGTATCAGTTTCAAACTTGTCCTCACAGTGGCTCCAATAAAGATGCACGGGCCAATGAACCACTTCCCAATGATGCAGGCATTTGTGGATTTGGACTCTGTGGCGACCAAGGCACCTGTGAAAGTAAGTTCTTCCCCTCCTTCTCTGAAATACAATATAATATAAGGGACGAGAGCCAAAAAACTGGAAAATGTGTATCCATTTAAAATATTATAACCTACAGTATTATTGAGAATGACGAATATCAAAATGACCTTTTTGTGTCTTTACAGCAGGAAGAGAAGAAGAGTGATTCTGTTGGCGTGGATGAGATGATTGGTCTCATGGAGGTAATTTGTACTCAGGATTATGTCATGTAATATCTAAAAGGATTATTTTATTTTAACTAAGCACATGAGGTGACAATTTTAGGGGAACTTTGAGATGCCCAAATTCAACGACACCATTCTGGGTAACCTGAAGGGCTTGAAGAAGCAGCTCAGCCAAAGTGACTGGAAGGTGAAGCAGTCATGTTCAGAAATGAGAACACACGTACACACAAACATTTTATGTATTAATAGTAAAAAACATTTTTGCAGAGCTTTGAATCTTGGCTGCGCAACTGGATAATCTTCAAGATGTCTACAACCCCTACTGGTGAGCAACACTTCTACACTTTTCTCCCCAAAGAATCTTCACCCCATGAGAGGATTTCGCACTCGAATGACGACTAGAATAATGGGGCAAAGACCTCTATCAAGGCCAAAAATTCCTCAGTCAGAATGCAACTGTTCACATTCATACGTTTACACACTCTATATTATGCTTGGTTCAGATTCTGTGATGGGTCTCCTCCAAATAGTTTCACTGGAGGTTAGTCTTGTAGCATGGTTCAGTGTTTCTGAACCCTTATTGAGCAATGCCACATATTTTACATTTTTACATCTCGGGCACCTCCATGAAAGGCTGCCCCCAATGCCACACAGGTAGAAGTTTAGTATTGTAATTCAATGTTAGGCTGTCTGTCACAAATGCAATCGGGTGAAATGGATTTTTTACTAATTGTAACTCTTTCTTCTCCCTTTTACAGTTTGAAGAAACAAAGCCAAGTCTTGCATATTTCTTCATCTGGTTGATATGCATAATAATCATTTCATTTCATATAGGCTATTGTAAGGGAACTCACCTACTGTAGTGTGGCTAGCTACATTATACGTGATTGCTTGTTCAAAGGTTTTTTAGGGTTCTTCACGGTATTTACATCTAAAGATCAAAATAAACCACAGTAAATTTTTTTGAGTTTTATTTGATTTGCATTTAAAAATATTTGAGAGAATGATTTTATTTTATTTTTTAACACAGGCTCATTTATTAGCTCATACTGGATTGTGCTAGCATCTGGGTCAGTTTTGTCATTTAACTGTGTGGAGAAAAAATTTACACAAAAATTAGTTTTTTTCATACAAAGTTGCATGCAAAGTATACGTTGCAAAGCTTGGGTGAATCAATTTAAGGGGTTAGCAAAGAACTTTATTTTGGTGGAAAGAAGTTGCAATAAAATTTGGTTAGATTCAGTTGTGTGGCATTGATTTGATTTTTTTTTTTTAATCATTTAATCATTTGTTACAATTCAGAATCACGTATTGTTTTCATATAATTTACAGCAGTGGTTCTTAACTTTTATTCTGTGACTTGACCCCCTGTGAAATATTTTTTTAGCCAATTCACCCCTACTAACCAGCGCAAAGAATTTTGGGCTGGAAAAAGAAAATAGACTTAAAACAGTGTATTGCCATCATTGTCTCATTTATTTTTGTTTTATTTGTTTAAAGTGTCAATAAACAATCCAAAATTTTGAGAGTTACTTGAAATAGATTTTTAATTTAGTTTGTTTACATACAAACCTTTGGAACAATAACAAAATATAATATATAACACAGGACTTTTTATACAGTGGCCTCTATAAATACGTACATTCAGAGCCTCCACTGACACTGTTGACGTAAGACTCATCTGGAGTGTGAAATGGGTCATTAGCTCATTAGTTGCCATATTTTCTTGATATTTCATCATTAAGCAATGACATGGACTGCTAGCTACAGCTAAACAACTACACAGCATTGAAACAAGACAGAAATGATGCCAAAAAGCAGATTTGTCGTTCACTTTTATAAAATAACTTTCTACCATATAATGTGTTTTACTAAACTCAACCTTTCTTTTACATCTTGGTAACCGTACTCCTTGAGCGAAACTATATTCCTTGTCCTTAATAATTTAGCAGACTGTAATATAATCCATGCGTGCTCGTGGAGGTCCAAACATAAGCACAGCATGGCCTCCATGGGCATGAAAGACCCTGTGAGTACTCATTCTTTTGTTGCAAAATGGCAGATTTTTTTTCTCCGGTGACCTTCATTTTTTTTCTACAGATTTTAATGAGGGACGGTGAAGCAGTAAAAGTGGGAATTGTACTAAATGCAATACCAGGTAAGGCTTACTCACACAGGTTAACCTACAAGACTGGAAGTGAGTTAGATTTGTGGCAGCATGGTGAACTAACTACTGGTTAGCACATCTGCTTTACAGTTCCAAGGTTGACTCTGGTCTTCCCTTGTTGACTTTGTTTTCACCATGCTTGCGTGAGTTTTCTCAACATTACAAAAACATGTATGTCAGGTTAATTGAAGGCTCAAGTTTCCACACTGGTCAATGAGAATGGTTGTTTATATGTGCCCAGCATTGGTTTATTGCCAATCCAGGGTGTACCCGGTTTCTGTCGTTCAATGTTGAAGTGATCCTGCCCATCGACTTGTCGGCGCAAGTGTCGAGGTCATAAGAGCAACACGCTCCCCCTCCAGCAGATGTATCGCTATTTAAGGTCAATCTCCTTTGTTTTTTGGCACTCCAACCACATCAATACCTTTGAGAGAGTGTTTTCCAAAGCTAGAAAAATTGCTGGGGAAAAAAGAAAATACTTTACTGCCCCCGCCAGGCCCCACCCCCCAAAAAACTAAAGAAAACGGGGGGTGTAACAAAAATGTGCAACGAAAAATAGCTTGAATAACTCTGTGCCTCAAAGACAAGTACATAAACAACATCAGTTCAGAATGAGAACACTTTCACTTTAAGCTTAACAATGACACATGTGGACATTCATTGAGTGTATATGTCAAAGATATTTTAACCTATATAATAAAACAGGTTTATACAAAATAATAACATAACGGCATAACCATACAAGATTGTTTATAGGTTGCCTGCAATTCAACATATGAGATCCAGTAGGTGTCCTATTGAGGAAGAGAGTGACACAGTGCCAACACAGTATCAAAACAGTTTGCCCAATATGCTGCAACACTTCATGAGGCCTTACTAAGGTTTGACTGGTGGAGTGTTGAGGACCCAAGTGCAGAGAACCAGGGCGGCAAACTGGGGAGCAAGAGTCATCTTGAAAAAGAATTTATTTCAAAAATAGTAATAACAAAACTGTGATTATACTACTCGGAAACAAAACAAGATTGGGAAATGTGTCTGACGATTACAGCAACAGAAAAGAGGAACTGACAAGACAGAAAGAAAATAAATACAAGCAAGGGGAGCTGATTGGTTGGCACAAGGGTGGGTCCGATGAGAACCTGCGCAAACAAACCCCAACTAGCAAGACAAGACATGATCAAAGGGACACAAGCAAAAACAAAACTCAATCGGCTAATCAAAACAAAGTCAACACAACACAAATAATGAAAAAAATATCACAGAAAAAGCTCTAGCTCACCTCTAATGCTACAATCAAAATACTTTGTAGAAAATGGATGGAAGGAGTTGAATTCATGTTTGCATCAGGGTTTTTTCTCCCAAAGGTCAAGAGTATGTCTTCATTCATAAGGATGGGCAAAGTCTGGACTACGTATCAAAAGATGAGGTACTCTCAACGGTCACCATCTCGCCATATTTGCGTCTTAGGAACTCTCATCGCCTCAATGCTTCTCCAAACAGCAACTACAGCGCTTGTCGTTCGACCAAGCCGTGACTGTGGAAAACATGCAGGTCACAACACGTCTGTTCAAATTGAGTCTTCTTTCACAATAGAGGCCAGCAACAGGTCCAGGCTTTAAACTCGAGTACATGTGTCACCGACAGAAGTTCCACAGGGAGTTGCTGCAGCCGCTCACTGATTGCACATGTGAAGGTTACAGCGTGTCACTGCTCATATGCGGAGCCTCCATGGAGAACTTTGGCACTCTGATTGACGACGTTATTGTGCAACAGGTTTGCTTCAGTTTTGTAACATTGCCTCAACTTTCCACTAAGGGGCGTGTTATCATCAAACTAAATACGACCTCTACTAAGGGGAATGCGTCGTTTATTGACGACAAATTGTGTTTCTTTGTTCATCTATCTATACAATTGACATATAGTGGTAGGTAGAACAACTAAATGCCCTTTGACTAGATGAGAGTGGTTCCAATTAACCATGTTCAACTCAGCAAGCCCAGATTTCACACAGCAGTCGGTGTGAGTGAATTGAGATGATCTTCAGTATTTAAGCATAGACACTTTGTTACATTTTGTTCAATAGTGTGTCTGTCCTAAGGTTGTTCTAATGTAAAATATGTACCTGGTCTCTATAAATAGGGAATAAGGTAGGGAAACAGCTATTTGGTCACATACGATGTTCGTTGCCTACCTTGTGTTTTTCTCAGGTGTTGACAAATGTCTTCAGTCATGTGATGCCACCTGTGAAAGATGAGCTGTTTGTCTCTGTTTCCTACCTTCAGGTTTGTTTGTTTGTTTGTTTGTTTGTTTTTGTGTGACACCAGTGTAGACACAACATTGTGGACAAGTTGTTTTGGTTTCCCCCCCACAACCACAGTTTCATCCAGATGGTAGTGTGGATGATCTCTTGAACCCTGATACACAAACTCTCGAACTTGTCCCTTATCCAGTCCTGGGAAGGTGAGTGTGAATCAGCAGTTCTCAACCATTGTGCCACAGAGATAATCAGAAGTGCTACAAGGAGTTATCCAATTTCTCTTAATTGGGTCGAACTGTATCACTTGCTTACTCGTCCAAAGTATCTCTGTTCAAGATTAATAGTGACAGGTAGAACAATTACAGATAAATGCATCACCACAGCAGAAGATGTAATTAACCTGTGTATCCATGTGTTGACATTCAAACAAAATAGCTTTGTACTCACCTATACGGGTCCAAATTTCACACAAAGTACCCTATATGTAAATTGGGATGTGGCATTACAATATTTCGGTATAGAGTGGATGTAAAAAGACTACGCACCCAGGTTTTTGTAAAATTTAAAAAAAAAATGAGGCCAAGATAAATTTAATTAAGAAAAAATATATATAACAAATAACGTTCAGCAGTCTTAGTGGGCTTTTCCTGATGTTTTGGTGTGTGTGTGTGTGAGAGAGAGAGAGAGTGTGTGTATGTTTTTTTTTTAAAGTAGAGCAACAGCAGGGGTGTGTAGACTTTTTAAGTCTGCTGTTTAAGCCTTTTGTGGCACTTTTATATCGTGTTGTGCCATGAGATTTAATATTGTACTTGGATCACATTA
>CAAKHF010024631.1:10808-45106 GCA_901007745.1 Hippocampus kuda
GGGGGGGGGGGTGTTGATGGCGGGCGGTTCGCAGGTCAAGAGACTGAAGGGGAAAGTTCTTCCCGACAACGAGGCATGGCAACAATTCTCCTTGGCTTTTTGCACATGGCCTTTTTTTTTTTTTTTAACTTGTCTCTCGATATCCTAAAAGCGCAGATTTTGGTCCTGATAAATAGTATTGTCATGCTTAGGTGTTCAAATATAGACCTGTGGTCTATTTGGTTTGTTTCTTAGATTTTGCTGCATTTTATATTTTCTTTAATTGATGGTTTCATATTATTTCAAGGATACATTTTAAAGGTGGCTATTTGTGTGTGGTGTAAATACTCTTTAAATCATGTAGGGTTCATGCCATCAAGGTTTTTGGGGTCCATCAGTGATCACAGAGTCACATTTAAACAACTTGTATACAGTATTTACTCTACCGTTGACTGCTGCCATCGTGAAAGTGTAACATTAAATATGACAAAATGTTTACATCTTTATAACTTCTCCGTCTCTGACATGACTGGAGAAAAAAAAAAGAGAAGGAACATGGCCGGTTATTTTAGTGGCCAGGGCTTTTGCCATTAAAAAGGTTTTAAATTCAACTTAAGACATTCTGCGTGGTGTTGTGTGAGACAAAAGCCTCCAATGCAGTCTCGCTTTTATCCCGGCGGTGTCGCCTTGCGTCGGTGTCGCATGTCGAGCTGTTCAAAGCCTCTGCGTTGGAAGAATGCGGGTCATTTGAAGTCGAGACACTAAAGCGTGTTGTTGGCCCGTGAATGGGCCCTTCTCACGTTGATGCGCTGAAAAGCTGGCGAAGAAAAACGGCAGCGCCCGGGGGGCCTGGCTAAAGCGGCACGGCCCAGTATTCTTCTGGGAAGCCCACCTACACAAAACGGCCATTATCTGCCGCATGAATAGCTGTGCTATCACGTCGGCCACCGCTGTTAGCAAACACCGGCGCTCCTATCAAGAGGCTCTTTTAAAAAATAAAATGGAATAAAAGTAAGCTAGCCTGTCATTAGCTTCTCAAACTCAGAAGCACACTAACTCAAGAAGCGCCATCATTCCAACCAGAAAGTCAACTTTAACCAAAAATAACAAAATAAACAAGAGACGGACATGTTAGCTAATATGGGTTGAAGGCTATACAGTAATATTAGCCAACTATGATCGCTTTCAACCAAAGTATTTGCACCATTGACATAAGTCAGTCATGTTTTTGATGAAAAATAAGTGCAATCATTATGGAAATCAGGTGTTGAGTTGGAGAGGAATTTTGAAATATTTTCGCCTTGGTTTATACACAAAAGTAAAATGAAGTGACCACAACAAAACGAAAACATTTTTTCATCTGCATGATCACTAGCGTGTCAGGCAAGTAACAGCAAAACCATTTTGGCAAACGCTGCTGCTCCAAACAAAAGTGTTTTTGAAACTGTATCCAAACTCTCTTTCTGGTCATTTGGTTAAAGGAGGAAAAAAAAGCCAATATTTGAGAATGCAGCCTTGAAGTACAGACACAATTTTAAAATACCAGCATTTCAACTTTGGTCAAAACAACAGATAAAATAAATCAAGTTACCACGATGAGAAAATAAAGTTTGGATCATGTTTGTCATTGCTGTTGTTTGCTTGTGCAATTATTTGGCAAGTTGTCTAAATGGCATCGTTTGTTTTATTTTGTTGTCTTTAATAAGTCCTTGGCTTCGCCTCTTGGCTCGAGACCTCCTTTGTGCCGTTTGATGTTGATTGACCCCATGCTTACCTGGAATTCCTCCAGGAACTCGGACTTCTTCCCGCATCTCCAAAACATGCATGTTGGCTCCACTCTTAATTAATTAATAGTTCACCCGAATTTACCTCCATGCGCCCTTCGGTTGTCTGCTGATCGGCTCCAGCTCGCCCGTGACCTTGATGGACAACGTGCGCTAGCCTGATGTTAGCATCTAGCGTAGCACCGGTGCTCGTCAGATGTTCCTCATCATTGAGCAGATTGAGGACAGAAGGCGACCCATGAAGAATCTTTTGACGTGATGCCGCTGAAAAAGCTGGTCTGTGTGTGCGACAACGTTCCACATCAATAAAGCACATTTTTTGTTTTGTTTTGTCGGCTTAACCTTCAGGTGCTGCTGGCGACGCTCCTCCTTCTGGTGAGCTCTCCGTGCCGAGCGGCCGAGCAGCCCCCCTCAGCCCAGTGGTCCGCCCCGTCAGATGAAGACTTCAAGAACCTGACCGTCCTGCGCCGGCACAGGACCTGCGTGGAGAACCAGCAGTACCACTACCAAGGCCTCTGCTGCCTCAACTGCCAGGCCGGTACGACGTCCGTTTTCGCGCTCAAAACATTTGCGAAAAGAAACAAATAGTTCAAAAGCAATGTAGGGCCATTGCAAATGGTTGACCTTTGCCATGTGTTTGATTTGACTGTCATCCTCAGGGACATTTGTGCAGAAGGGGTGTGAGCGTGATTACCAGCAGGGGGTGTGCTTACCTTGCGAGCACGGACTCACATACACTGAACACTCCAACGGCATGTACAGATGTCTGCCCTGCACGCACTGTCGTCAAGGTAAACGCTTACAGTGGATAGAAACATCCGCACGCCCCTTGTACAAATGCCAGTTTTTTGTGCGGTGAAATATAGATGACAAGAATATGTATTACAAATGAAAGATGCCTCCAGAGAAGAAACCAGATAACGGACAAAATACAGTGTATATATATATATATTTTGCAAAGTATATAAAAAAAGTAGGGCTTTAATGATCTCAGATTCATTTTTTTTTTTAATACTAAGTGCTCTTATCCTCCCTGAGCAACATCCAAAAATCTTGGATGAAAATGCATCGGTTGCAACTTCTTACTCTTTTAATTTATGTCAATGGAAGATCAGAGACACTAAATATGCGAGTAATGCAAATTCCAATTTGAAATCTTAATCCTGATCTTGAACGGGGAGTCTTCCCAGTGGAGTCTTTCTGTTTTACATTGCCAGATTGTTTGGGGAAAGTGGATCCATTTTTTTTCTTTTTTTTTTTTTTTGTGTGTGCGCGCTGTGAGACACAGCAGCGACAATGCCAAGTGATGAAGTTACTCGGCGAGAAAGGTGGTGTCTTTTGTGACTTTTTTTTTTTTTTTTTTTTTTGGCTGCCGTTCAATGAGAGCGACTCCCGGGAGGAGGAGGGAGGGTTGGGGGGTGGGGGGGGGGCTTACCTGGCCCAGTTCGGGCGTGGTGTCTTTGTGTCCCGCTTGAAAGGGAGCTCGTGTTACACCAGCTTGCACTTTGGGATAATTGCTCCTGTTTGCCTGTGACTGAATGTTTCCACACCCAAACTACCTGCCGTCCTCTTTTCACCTACCTGGGAAAATATCGATGGGGCAAGTGGAAAAAAAATGTCGTCTAAACGCATTATTGTGATTAATATTGCATCAAAAAGAGTAAAGTGGGGCTGTCGCAAACAAATCTTTTTGGAAGCAATTATCCTGTTGATTATTCCATCGATTTACTTGAGGAATCGCAGCCCTAGACTAACTGGAAAATATGCAAATATTTGTGGATGAAAAGTCATTTTAAAGAAGAAAAAAATATGTATAAAACTAGACTGAAATATTATACAAGGAAAGACTCAAATGCACAGATCAACATATCGAAAAACACGAAGGGCAAAGCATCCCAATTCTCCAAGGTTACGTGGATGCCGCCTAGTGTTCAGAGAGAGAAACTACAGTTGGACCCCTAAATGTTAATTGAACCACTTTTTCTTCTCCAACTTTTTATTACACTTAATGAAATCAATGATTCAATCATTTCATAATCATGCACAAGAAAACACACATCACACGAACATACACAAAAAAATGCCACACCAACATTCGACAAAAAAGAATTTTTGTACTTGAAAGCTCCAATTATGACTGACAAGTATGTGTCTGCCTTATGTGTGGCTAAACAGACGAGATGGAGACAGCGTCTTGCACCACCACGTCGGACACCAAGTGTCAGTGCCGAGCCGGAACCTTCTGCGTGCCAGATCAGGCCTGTGAGGTCTGCAAACGCTGTGCCAAGTGAGTCACCCAAAAAAAAAAAAATCAAATGATTTATCCAATCTTCACATACTCATGTGGTGCATCCACGGTGATTTGTTGATTGACTGTTTAGGTGCAAAGCGGGCGAGGAGGAAGTGATGAAGTGCACGCACTTTTCCAACACGGTCTGCCGAAAGCGAGACCCATTTCCCACCCAAACGCCGCTGGACCGAACCCCGCCCACCCCCACCTCGCCAGCAGACATCAGTAATGCTTCTCCGTGTGCCCCCTCCAAGCGACCCGTTGCCTTCATCGCTAACCAGCCTCCCTTGTGTTGCAGTGGTTCCCGTGCTGAGCTGCCTCTCCATCCTCGCCGTGGTGTTTGCCGGATTGGTCGCATGGTGGTTCGTCGCCAAGCGCTGCTCCTTCGAGGGAACGTGTGAGTGTGCGTCGCAGCCCTGCCGCGTTTCCGTGGAGACGTCGTCGCTTTGCTAACTCTTTGCCCACTTTTGACAGGCGCCAAGAGTCACTGTGACACCAGTGAAATCATCAAGATTCCTATCGTAAGTCTTCAACCTGAACTGGTTACAGGGTTTTTCCCAAGTGATTTTGTCAAAAAAGTTGAACTTGTATCTTGTTTAAAAAAAAAAATGGTCATGTATAGGTAATTGGTCACATGAATGGTGGCTTTTAAATATAAATGTGTGGACTTTTTATAGAGGCACAAAAGCGTCAAATAATTGACAACAAATAAAACATTGACTGAATCAAAAATCCCCGACAGGACGAGAGCGCCCCCACAGCAGAGGAGTGCCAGAACAGTCGCAATGCCGGCCTGGAGGGCGACCACTCCCGTCCGGAGTCCCGTCCGCTTCTGCAGGAGACTCAGGCAGGCATGACCAACAACAAGGCCTCGCCGTCCCCTGAGGACGAGGACCGCGGGCTGGGAGACAGCTTGCCCAACACCACCAGCTCTTCACAGACCAGCCTGTCGGCGCTGCCCACCGCCGCCTCATCCGGAGACAGCCCCCAGCAGAGCCCCGCCTCCTGCAGGATAAGCCCCGCCGCCATTGTGCGCGTCGCTCGGAAAAAGGTCTTTTTGAGGTTACTTTTTCCGGCCGTCGACTTAATGCCGTCTTGTCTATCCTCAGGAGGATCCTCTCCAGCACCGCCTGCTGCCACTGCAAGGTAGGAAAGCCGCACTGACGCTATGAATGGCATTTCACGGAAAGTGTCAAGGCCGAGCCCTCGGGTGGCAAAGAGCGAGGGAGACAGTGCGGGTGGCTCATTTCTGACTTCTTTTCACGCCGTGCAACAGTTGGCGTCAGTTCACGAGTTGTGTAAGGCAGCGGTTGACAAAGTGGCAAACCAGAGATTC
This sequence comes from Hippocampus kuda, assembly GCA_901007745.1. Lineage (NCBI taxonomy): Eukaryota > Metazoa > Chordata > Actinopteri > Syngnathiformes > Syngnathidae > Hippocampus > Hippocampus kuda. The sequence continues at coordinate 16,198 of CAAKHF010024631.1, forward strand.
ATAAATTGTGTCTTTATTCGCTCCAAATTTTTGCCCGATGATGAAGGTCAGTGCAACAGTTCACGCCAGTTCATATGTTATGTAAGGCAGTGGTTTTCAAAGTGGCAAACCAAAGATTCAAAAATAGAATTCATTCTCTCAAAAATATTGTCAGATGATTTAAGGTAGCGATTAAGAGTACGATTTATTTTGGGAGGCGGCAGGGCGTTATTTAAAAAAAAAAAATCAGTGTAGAATGTCATCTTTTTTTAAGTACATTTGATGCCAATTTAACGTGACTCGGTCCATTGCAGAGTCTGAGAAATCACTGAAGAAGAGCTTCGACCTGTTCGACAAGTACCTGGACGTTCGGATCCACAACAAGTTCTTCCGCATGATCGGCGTGAGCGACAACCACATCCGCCTGGCGGAGAACGGCGCGGCCGGTGACAAAGTCTACGAGCTGTTGAAGAACTGGATGCAGCGGCAGGGCCTGAAGGCTGACATCAACCACCTGCTGCAGGCCCTGCTGGACTTGGACCAGCGACGCTCGGCTGAGAGCATCGCCTCAGAGGCGCTGAGGCGAGGCTACTACAAGCACGACCACGCTCCCTGAGGGACGCCGGCCGCCGTCCTCGGGTGGGACTTACCTCCATGTATCGAGAGCCAGTAGTTTTTCTTTCGAAGATGCCTTGGCGACCATTTTTTTTGGAAGAAGAAGAAATAACTCGGAGAAAGAAAGGACTCTGCACATACTCAGTGACACCTGCTGGCGAGCACATACACTGGTCTGGCGCTTGTGACGTCGCTCAAGTGCCCTCTCCGCCACTGGCACAATGTCGTCACGCTAGCTGTTTGTTTGTCATGGTGTTCTTGTTAGTTTTCATTGTCTTTGATGCACAGCCTCCTATTGGCACAATCTTGTTGCGTTGACCAATGTTTTATTTTTTTTGTCAACAGAATGATGCTGGCATAATGTCGTCACCCTAGCTGTTGCGGAACATGCTTTTTGTTCTCTTCTTTAAGTCGAGCTTTTCCATGAAGACACTTCTTCCCTCGTAAAATTATATATATATATATATATTTTTTTTTTTTTAACGTGTCATTATCACAAAATTGAGGGAAAAAACACTCCAATTTTAGTCTCATAAAGGTTACACCTTTTTCATAGAAAAAAATAAGACTATTCATTTAATATTACTTTTTCTTCCAGCAAGATTAGAAAATAACTATTATTCTTATGCAATTATGCAACTTTATTCTTGTAAGATAACTCTTGTAAAGCGCAACTTTTTCCTGAGTTAAGATAAGAAAACCTTTATTTGTCTCACAATGGAGAAATTCCCAGTTAGAAAACTGTCCTCTACTGACATAATGTAGTCACACTACTTGGTTGGGCGAATTTTGTTTTTCCTTTCATTGCAGGGGTGGTCAGTCCGTTTAAACAATATTTTGCTGAATTGAAGTCATGCAAGACAAATTTTGAGGTGACATTTGACGAAAATGTTCACAAATGCACAACTTTGGCCATGAACTTTCGTCCCTCGCTACCTTTTATTATTTATTGTCATATTTATTTTTACCGCTACTTATTTATAGCCTCATAGCATTGCCACACTTTCTTAAAGAACACTATTGTTACATTTCACTTTGGAGGTGAGCAGACAGAAAATGTATTTTTCATTGAAGTTATAAATATGGGTAATTGAGACGTGCGTATCCATAGGTTAACGCATGAAAGCTACATGTACTTGTTACTAGGCAGAATTCATGGTTTTGCCAATGAAGAAAAAAAGAAATTCACGGTTTCAGCAAAAATGATGGTGGCGGCAGGTACAGAATCCCTTTGTCCATCTTTGCTTTATTGAAGGAAGAAACCTTCCGCCCCTCCCCCCCCCCACTTCTTTTTTTTTTCCAAACAGCTCGATTTTATACTATTTTTGCCCCACTCCTTTTTTTGTTTGCAGTGAGCCTCATTGTGCGTCTGCGCGTGTGTGTGTGTGTGTGTGTGTGAGAGGTAAGGGTTTGAGGTGGGTGGGGGGGTGGGGTTTTAGTGTGTGTGTGTATGCAAGAGTTTGTGTGCTCTGTGTGTGTTCTACTGTATTGTGATGCTCAGTGCTGGCGCTGCCATCCCGTGGTTGACAAGAGACAATTCATCCTGCATCAATTTCAAGGCTTGGTCACGTGACATTCTTTCTATTATGTGGACTGTTTTGTCATATTTGTATCACTTTATAGATTGTAAGAGAGAAGAAGCAAAAGAGATTAAATGACATCCACGTCCCGTTGATGGAAGGAATAAAGTTGAGATGTAAGTTATGAGAGGTATGTTTTTATGTACATTTGGAATAAATATTTTGTACAGAGAGTCACCTTTTGGATTGTTTGAATTGTTTTCAATTCTGTTCAGACAATAAACGACTATTATATTTCATGTTTTTTTGTTTGTTTTTGTGTGTGGCTTTCTGGGCTTCAGTGTGTCCATTTGAAAATTGTCCATTGTGACAGGATGCACGATAATCAAGACGCAAGACTGTGAAACACACGTTGATGGCCATTTTTGGATGGAAGGTGATGTTTTTTGTGGATTTTCTCCATTTCCAAGATGTATCCCTGAAAAAAATTAATTCTTAGAATTTCATAAAAGATGATGAGCATGTCTCCGACTCTGTGGTCAGATGTCATTGTCCAGACGGCTCTAAAGCCTGGGAAAAAAAAAAAAATGTTTGTGTCACCAGCGCTGTGGGAACAGTTCAGTGTCAAGTCAGATGACAAGCGGCCTCGTGATTCTTTGTTTCGGGGAAACGCCGAGCCTGCTTAGCTCATTAGCTACAGGAATCTGTTTGACGTCGGGGAGGAAAGCATTATGAAACTAACTACAGTATACATTTCTTAGAATAGGAATGCAAAGCAGACACGTGTAATGGATCACACAGCTGCCTTTGGAACTTTGTCATAGTTGTAGAAACAATAACGAGCCAGTCAGAAGTATTAGATACTGTATCAACCAAGGTACAATACCATAAATACTGTCTGGTCAATGAGGATACTGGAAATTAGCATGGCAGCAAGTTTGCTTGCACTGAGCTATCGTGTCTGAACAGACACCCCAAAAATCATTTATGTGAGACCTAATTTGCTCTCTGAGCTAACCTGGGTCTTGAGGGGAGCATTAACACCAATAGCATTGTTGTTAATTTCCTCATTATGAACAAGTACATATCATTTGTGGTAGCTAATTTTCTTCTTGAGCTGCTGGGCATCTTTAGCGGGCATCAACATGCAAGAAAACGTTAGCATGGTCGCTACTTTGCTGGCTATATGACTCAGTGTGTTGTTTGTGAGTGTAAACTGAAAAAAATCAATCAGGAAGTCAGAGATGATGTGATGGCAGTGTCCCTCCTGACCGCCTATCACGGCTTCTGACATTTTATGGATGCGAGACAATCCATTGGCCGTGCCATTGCTGTGGAGTCCAACCGAGGAGGTGGTGGAGTGGGACACTTTACAATGGGAGCGTCGGCGTCTTTCTACATGTCCTGGTGTCTGTGCATCAACGTGGGCCTCCTGTGCGTGGTCATGGTTGTCTTCTGGAACTGGCGCTGGCGCGGAGGGTTCGCGTGGGATGGAAGTGAGGCCCAGTTCAGCTGGCATCCCGTCCTCATGATCAGCGGACTGCTGGTCCTTTATGGCTTCGGTGAGTCACGACTGTCCATTTAAGGGGATTTGTAGTTCATACAGACCAACGAATGAGCTAACAACACTTTTGACTTCAGCGTAATGTCGCACAAGTGATAAATTCCCAGACTATAATGTATTCTACCCTTGTATTCTCGGCAGCCGCCGTCCTGTTCCGTGTGCCTTGGGGGTGGTCTCAGAAGAAGATCGCATGGAAGCTGGTCCACGCAGGACTGATGCTGGCCGCTTTGGTGCTTGCCACCGTCGGCCTGTACGCCGTCTTTAACGTGCACAGCACCCTGAACATCCCCTCAATGTACTCCTTGCACAGCTGGGTGGGAATGAGCGCCGTGGTAACGTTTGCGTGGCAGGTAAGAATACGCTGACTTGACAAAATGACTTGAGTCCGCTTTCATGTCATCTCTGTGGACATGCCTTCTTTCATCCACAGTGGTTCCTGGGACTGGTTGGCTTTTTGCTGCCATGTTCTGCGCCGCGGTTAAGTCACTACCTGAAGGGGATTCACGTGTGGACGGGACAAGCGGTATTGCTGCTCAGTCTGGCCGCCTGCATCAGTGGAATCAACGAGCAGCTTTTCTTTGCACTGTGAGGCTTTCAACGACTTCTTCTACGGGACACATATGAAGGCACTCAGTTTTTTGGGTTTTTTTTTTGCTCTTTGGTGTTTGTTAGCGACGGCGTGTCAGCAAACGCTTACAGCTCACTGCCTGCGGAGGCGCTGTTCGCCAATATGCTGGGTATCCTGATTGTGGCATTCAGCTCTCTCGTGTTCGGGATTCTGTCCAAAGCCGACTGGCGACGTCCCAACGCCAACACCAACGACGAAGCCGCTCCGGTGAGAAGGGCTTTCTCCTTGTTAAATGTCAAAGAAAATGTCAAAGAAAATGAATCATATTCTGATTTGTTTTTATTGTTTTCAGATTTTGCTGAGAGAGGAAGCCACTTAAGGACCACAACAAAATAATGTGTCAGAAAACATTAAAATTTAAAATATGACATTTAATCATGCATGTACGATTGTACTTTGTGATTCTTGTGTTAATAAACAAAATGTCTGTCCTATAAGTCCTATATTGCATTTATCTATTTATTTAACATTTGTGTGTGCGTGTGTGCGTGTGTGCGTGCGTGTGTGTGTGCGTGTGTGCGTGTGTGCGTGTGTGCGTGTGTGTGTGTTTATTTATTACATTTCTTTTTTAGCATTCTTTTGGGGGGGTTTCTTTTTTCCACATTTTACCGTATTGTTTTGTGTTTTTTTGTTATTGTAAAGTGTCCTTGGGTGTCTTGAAAGGCGCTTATAAATAAAATGTATTATAATTATTATTATTATTAGTAGTAGTAGTAGTAGAAGTAGAAGTAGTAGTAGGAGAAGTAGTTGTAGTACCCGTTCGGCTCTTGTGGAGGGCAGCATTGTGCGCACTGAACCACAATTTTCGAAGAAGAAGATGCGTATATCCGGTCACGTGGACCAGCCTGCCGTCACAGCTGTTAGCTTCATCCGGGGCTAGCGTCCCTGGATAAAAGACGTTTAGTTTCAAAATGGATGTAAGTCAGGCCAAACAGGAACACCTGCTCGCATTAAAAGGTACTTTGAAACTCATTTAGTACTTTAAATATTTACATTTCAATTGAGAAATTTAGTTTTAAACGTCGTAGAAGCAGACTGGTGTTAGTCATCTGGTGGTACCTACTACCTCTCTAATTTTAGTTAATCTACTACGTACACATTTATGCTTATATAACAGGATGATATTTTATGTGTGTGAGCTATGGTGTGCTGACACTTAAATATGGCAGAAAGTCATTATTTTTAGCTTCGTCCGTTGCAATAGTTATTAACACAGTCCTTTCGGCTGTTTTGACAGGCGCGACAGAAAAATAAACTATCATTAAGACAAGATAAGAAAACCTTTATTTGTCTCGCAATAGAGACATTCCCTATTCATCTGTTTTATATTGCGCTTATCTTCATTATTGTGCTTATGGACTGGTCACCAGCCAATGGCAGGACACATGCAGACAAACAATCGCCTTGTCCCAGTCAATAAAGAATACATATGGAAATAATAACGCATAAAAATGTATTTGTTTTTGTTTTTTTCCCAGTAATGCGACTGACCAAACCAACCCTGTTTACCAACTTGCCAGTGACATGTGAAGAGCGAGACCTGCCAGGTCATCATTACACCTTCTTTGACAAGGCATGCAAATGCATTTGAATGTGCAATGCCCTCCGGACCTATTGGCACTCACAATTAAGATGTGTTCTTTAGCTTCCAGTAATTTCTTTTGCCCCCTAAATAATATGGGAGCAAAATTACAAAAAAGAGGAAACTCCCAACCATTGATTCAAGTGCATTTATTCAGTGAGGGGGGTAAAAAAATCCCACATTAATAATTCTTTTACATCAAATCATGTGTGCCTCATTTTGCCTTTGTGGTTTGCACCGACAGGTGACCTCTTTGGGCGCCTCATGCAAGACGATCCGTCCACCATCAAGGGCGCCGAGACACTCATGCTGGGCGAGATGCTCACGCTGCCGCAGAACTTTGGGTGAGTCATCCAAACGTTTACCTACTACATTTAAATTTTGATTCGATTTTCATTTTAACTTTATTACGTATTATTTATTATTTTAAACTAGGCGTTAAAATACTTTTTCTAATGATTTTCATTCAATTTAGGTTTATTTTGAAGTTGTATTTCTTTTTTTTAATTTCAACTAAAGTTAGGTTGAAGTTTAATATTTTTTATTGTATTCTCATTTATTTTGTATTTAATTACTTTAATTCATTGTATTATTATTTTATTTCCTTTGGATTTCTATGTAAACATTTCATTCAATTAAAATTTAAAAATGAAAATATTAATCGAATTCCTGTCATCTCCTGGTAGCAACATCTTCCTGGGTGAGACCTTTTCCAGCTACATTAGCGTGCACAATGACAGCAGTCAGGTAGTCAAGGATATTCTGGTTAAGGTAAATCAACAGCAAGAATGGGTAAGATGAAGCAATTATCCTCCTCAACCTCCAACAGTGCCATGTGCTCCTCCATAGGCCGACTTGCAGACCAGCTCTCAAAGACTCAACTTGTCAGCATCCAACTCAACTGTGGCTGAACTCAAACCCGAGTGCTGCATTGATGATGTCATCCACCATGAAGTCAAAGAGATCGGAACGCACATGTGAGCCATCTGGCCTTAATATACAATTCAAAATGAAATATTTTTTTGGGTGGTGGCATCCCTGATTGTGGAAAACACTGATCTGAGATTTGTCCGTTTATTAAAAGATTTTTTTTTTAGGATTAAGAAATGTTTACAAGCATGGCGGTGTGATTTGTACACTATTTATTTTTTGTTGCACTTGTGTCTGCTAAATGGTGGCCTTTGTGTTTGTTTGCAGCCTGGTGTGCGCCGTGAGCTACACCACACAGTACGGAGAGAAGCTCTACTTCCGCAAGTTCTTCAAATTCCAGGTGAAGCAGTTCACTTAACGCGTCCTTGAGGCATGTCATAAGCGCCCGCCATAAGCACCCAACGGAACACTCCTTCGTTGCACCGTCATGCTTTCTTTCTTTCTTTTTTTTCTTTTGTTTTTTTGTTCTGCTGCCGAGCGATGGAGACGTTCAGTCTACATTCTCTCTTCAATCAGGTCCTCAAGCCCCTGGACGTCAAGACAAAGTTCTACAATGCCGAGGTACGTTCCCCATCTAGTTAGTCCATTCGCTTGTTAGCCTACATCACTTTGGCATGTGTTCATTGTTTCCTTTTATGTTCATTTTCTCCATTAGAGCGACCTCAGTTCCGTGGTAAATTGCTTTCCTTTTTCTGTTCTCATCGCCTGTCTTTTTCACGCCGCTTGCGGGTGGAAGCAAACAACAATGCAGTAATATTCTACTGAATTATTATTATTATTATTATTATTATTATTATTATTATTAAATTGAAATAACTGCTAGCTGGAAGAGCACAATTGGGAAGCTTCCCATTGTTGTTGTTTGCACACACACCTTCGCCACACTTCCTTTTGCACGGGGTGCTTTTGTGTGCGTGCGTGCGTGCGTGCGTGCGTGTGTGTGTGCCCAGTATGTCTGTGCGTGAGTGATTGCGAGCAAACGTGAGTCTGTGCGTGTGTATCTGAGTTTGTTTACATATATTTGCGTGCGTGTGTGTGTGTGTGTGTGTGTGTGTGTGTGTGTGTGTGTGTACATTTTGTTTGTCAGAGAGTGTGTGTGCATATCTGTGTGTGTATGTGTGTGTGTGTGTAAATGTGTTGAGCAGTGTGAGTGTTTGTACACTTGAGTGTAATTCAATGTGTTGAATTTAAATCACTATTCTAAGATCTGAATAATTGTAAATTTGATGATGAAGACAATCTGGAGTGTGTGGGGAAGGAGTGGGCCACACCGGCTTTTGCATGGAACGTCATGGCGGCCTCAGTCGGTGGCAGCTGGTGGCATGAGCTAATGCTAATGAGCTAATCTTAACTGGCTGAGAAATGTTGCGTGCAACTGCTGCTTTTGACCACAAACACCCAATCATCACACATAATAAATAAAAACAATGCAAACTTCTCAAATTAGCGGGCAGTATATTTCTAGCACCAGATGATTAATTTCCATCATCAGCAAATGGATTATTGTCATGATTTATTTTTTTTCTACATCGGGCCTAATGTAAACCTTTTTGTTAAACGTTCCCCTTCACAATACAATCAAACTTATTAACTGAATTAAGGAGTACTTTATTGAATAGGGATGTCCCATTCCGATCACTTGATCAGAAATCGGGGTCGATCACATGATTTTATAGCTGAGCCGGATTATTATTTTCTGAACATTGGAAGGTCACAAAAATACAAAACATCCAAATATACTTCCACCTGCCCCGAATCCGTGGTGGAGACTCTGCCTCCCCATAACCGTCTGCATGCCGCCCTCTCCGCCCCAGACGGACGAGGTGTTCCTAGAAGCCCAGATCCAGAACATCACCACGTCGCCCATGTTCATGGAGAAGGTGTCGCTGGAGCCGTCCATGATGTACAACGTGACCGAGCTCAACACCGTCACGCACCAAGACCACGGGTACGACTCAAGTACTGACACGCCTCACTGAAGTAGAAATACAAATCCTTGTGTTTTAAAGAGGGAGAGAGACTGGTGCTGTTTCAGTTCCTCTTTGTCATTTTCTATCTTTCCTTTCTTCCATTGTCAATTTTTACTTGGACAACTGCATCAAATTGTATTTTCAGATTTTTTTTCAAGTGTAGTAATCACCTTGTCTGAATTTTTGTTCTTTTGGTCCCTCTGTCCTCAGGGTGTCAACGTTTGGCAAGATGTCCTACCTGCAGCCCATGGACACGCGCCAGTACCTCTACTGCCTGACGCCCAAGCCCGAGTACGCCGAGAAGGCCGGCGTCATCAAGGGCGTCACCGTCATCGGAAAACTGGACATCGTGTGGAAGACCAACTTGGGCGAGCGGGGACGCCTGCAGACCAGCCAGCTGCAGAGGATGGTACTCCCCAATCGACCCACCCCAACCCAACCCCCTAAAACCAGATGAAACATCCTAATAAAACTCTACAACCCTGTTCCATATCTATACCGTATTTAATGTAAATACCTCTAATGGAGCACATTTACATCATAGTTCATGCCTGTACACCTCTAATATGCCATATATTAATAATTTTATAATTGCCTAATAGATGCCACAAGGAGGCAGCAAAGCATGTTTTATTAGACAAGGCTCTGGCCTGACTAAATGAAGCAACTCCCCTCAGTTCAACATAGATTGTCATTGATTTGTTTTTATTTAGCTGTTCCACACGGACACACACTGATATGTAATGTTTGATACAGTTCTGACATAGCACATTTTCATCAGATTTAACTGAACTCCCTCATTTGGCATGCTTTCATCATAATTCGTATTTTCTTCACCACCAAATGTCCCGATTCTCATCCTATTGAATATTTCTCATGCCCGTGTACTTTCAGTGTAGGCTTTTGTCTGTCTAATTGTATTCTGAACGTGTGTGCCAGGCTCCAGGCTATGGAGACATCCGCCTCTCCATGGAGGTCATTCCCGACACGGTCAGCCTGGAAGAACCTTTTGACATCAGATGTAAAATCACCAACTGCAGGTCAGTAAACGACAATCGGGCAACTTCATCTGACCTCGCACCTCCTCAACACTCACACGGAATTGTTTGTGTGTGCACGTGTGTAGCGAAAGGACCATGGACCTTCTCGTGGACATGATCAACACGGCATCTGTCCACTGGTGCGGCGTGTCTGGTCGACCTCTGGGCAAGCTGAGTCCCGGGGCGTCACTTTCACTCCCCCTCACGCTACTGGCGTCTGTCCAGGGTCTCCAGGTACCGTGCAACTCGTATGCAAAACCATTTGAGCATTTATTCCGTATCCTTGATAAGGAGTCTCCTAATGACTGAGACATGCCTAGAAGTTGTGCTTTGTAGTGTGACCAGTGCTGTGCAGTAGTTCACTTGTCAGGTTTAATTACGAGGAAGCCAAAAGTGGCACTAGTTAGTAACGTTGTTCTACTAGTGAGTGTGCTGAATTGTCTTGCTAGTGAGGTTAAAAAGTGTACTAGGACATGGACCCGAAGCTGGAAATCAAGGATATGGAAAAACATTTTGGTTTTGTTTTATTTGTTTCAGACTATTTCCGGTCTGAGGCTTACAGACTCGTTCCTGAAGCGTACGTACGAATACGACGACGTGGCTCAAGTGTGCGTGGTTTGTCCGTCCTAGCGACTGACTTTTTAACTTTTTGGGGTGTTTTTTAAACCAGCTTTATTTACAATGGACTGATGGTGCGCTTCACACTGCACACTGTGTTTTAATGCTCATTGAAATGGTTGTGAATAATGAGATTCTTTGAAAATGTGAATATGTGTTAATAAACTTGCCGAATTGCGGAGATGTTTAAATGCAATTCATAAAAGTTCTGTCTTTTAAACAATATTGTAAAAGACGACAAAAGAGTTGGTTTTCATAACATTTTATTTTTATTGGAAGGAAGCATCTTCCTGGTCCAGCAGTGTTGATTTGAGCAGCTGGAAACTAGAGTGAGCTAACTCCATGTTTTGTCCAATTTTGAGGTAAGTGCAGAAATTCGAGAAAGGGTGTAAATTCTTGATGACTATCGGTCTAAATCAAAGCTTCGTCACAATTTTGACAAATGGGAGCCCAATATTATGCTCAGGATAAAAAAAAAAATCGAAGCTTGGGTGTCGGTCCATCTCCAAGTTAGCTTCTATGAATGTCATTTCACATTTTTCATGAAAAAGTGATTGACTTGACAATTGTTTGGACTTGGACCACCAATGCACGAAACCTTTAGTTGGCAATCATTATGCACTAACCATAAAACTTCACATCACTTTCCTGCAAAATGACTCAAACCGGAGTTAGCCCACTGTTGGTCTTGCTGGCTCGTTTCCATAAAGCTTCTGATGCCAAATACCAGTTTGAAAGCATGCAGGAGGAGCAACCTTACATTTGTACAACATACACAAATACATTTTTTAAGTGTTCATTATTCTTGATTCTTTTTTTTTCCTTATTTCGTGGCGCTAAAGTGCAATGACAATGTCACAATGCAGGCGTGTCAGTCACATGACTAAAAAGCAAGAGTAGACCTCACGTGATGCAGCGGCACCTTGATTTACGAGAATAATTTGTCCCGTTCATTTTACTTGTGTCTCAAATTTTGGTTTGCAAAATACAAAGCAAGGGGAAAAAAAAATCCACAAGTCAAAAATCAAAGTGCCACTGCACTCATGTCGTGTTTTCCATACAGCTGTCAATCATCTCAGGGGGTCCAGCGGAGGAGAGTTGGCTCAGTTTGGTGTGGCTGTAATTTTGGAAGGGGGGGGGGGGTGATCTTTAAAAAGCTGAACGTGTGGGAATCGAACACACACACTAACCTGAGGCATCACGAGTGCTCCTCGGCGCTGCCGCTGAACGATCGACTCCGGATGTGATTGCGTAACTGTTCGATGAGCTCAGGGTTCTGCTGCTGGATCTGCTGGGCAAACTGCTGCCCCCTGGTGGAAAAGGACAAGCAACACTTATTGGGAAGAGGGCGTCGCCACGTTTCTGCCATTCATCCACAGTTAGTATATCTCTTGGAACTACCAGGTACTATTTCTGGAACTATCTTTTTATTTTAATTAGCTACGTGACTGTAGAGGTAGTGTTTATTGGTCCAGAAGTTGTACTTACGCTTCAATCAGACTGGAAATGTCTGTCAGACCTCCCACTCCGGCGGCCGGTCCTCCCACAGCGTTGGCCATCATTCCCGACATTCTGACGATGACGAGGAAGTGAGACGCGAAAAGCTAAGCTCATCTCAAAGCTAAGACGGAGCTAGCGCCAACACTCACAGCTGCTGCACCTGTTGGTTCTGCATCACACTGGCTGCCTACCGACACAGGAAGAAAGCATGTCAGTTATTGTTTTGCTTTGTGACAATCGCAACGACCGTATAAGGAAGACCTGCGCTTACCATGCTGATGAAAGCAGGGTTGTTGATTAAACTGGCCATGTCGAATCCCAAACCTGCAGCTATCTACATACACGGGACATGAGGAGGAGGAAAGAGTGTGGCAACAAATAAATGAGAACGTACATAGAAAAAGATTACATATTTATTTATGCATTTTATTGACATTTTGTTAGATTTTATAATTATTGTATTATGTTGTCTTGCACTCACGGGACTGCTAACTTCCTTCTGCTTCTGCTCTGCCACCTTCAGGTTGGACTTGTAAGTGTCGTTGTCCGGGTCCAGCACCAGTGCCTTCTTGAAGTAAGAAATGGCCTCGGGGTATTTGTTCATGGCTGTTAGTGCCAGGCTGCGAGCACACAGAATCCCAAACACGGTTCATTTTAAAATTTTATTCCTGTGATTTAATGTTATTTTTAAGTGTACAATTTATGTTCCTTTTTGGGGGACGTGCAATTTTTTCCTTGACTTACCCCATCCTGCCGTACGCTTTGCTATAGCTGGGATCGATCCCGATGGCTCGCTCGCAGTCGCCTGTCGCCTCCGTGTAGTCGCCCAATTTACTGTGAGCAGCCGCCCTGCGCGACCACAGCGTTAGCATTATAGTGCATGAGCATTACCTAGCCTGAGCGTGACCGTAACTTGTGGCTAAAACCTGTTGCAATAGTAGACTGCGTTCCTCAGGTCCAAGTCGATGGCCTTGGTGTAGCACTCCACTGCGCATCGGTAGTTTTCCTCCTTCATGTGATTGTTCCCTGAAAACATATAGCACTGGCCTTTTGAATGGTCACTTCCAGATGCATGCAGACCAATCACATGGGTTGTGACGTCAGTTGACCAATCAAATTCTATCTTTTCACCTTCGTTCTTGAGCTGCTCAGCTCGTTCGGCGTCTTCGGGCGAGGGCGTCGTCGCCGGCAAGCTTAGGTTGTCATTCTGAGGGAAATATTATGACAAACGATTGGTCATCGAATGGTGGTGATGATTGGTTTTCATTGGTATCGACAACATTCCGGCAACGGAATCTTGTTATGTGAAACAAAATGGACGCTCACCTTGAGCAGAGAGTTGAGGAAGACCTCCATGAGAGGTTGCGGCGCCACCAGATGGCTGTCGCTAGCGCTGATCTTAAAGGTGGTCTCAAGACATTGGATGGCAACTGCGACAAAAGCAGACGTTCATGCCGGTTCTGACCACTATTACCGGGCATCCACCGTACCTTCAAGGCTCTCCTGCTCGTCTGAATTCAATGTGCCGCCATGTGTCTGATCCCGTAGGAACTGGATGATAGAAAACGCCAGGCGCTTCTCCACCGCCATATTTCGCTACAAACTGCACACACACACACACACACACCTCACATTTCACTTTGATGGTAACTTGCGAGTTTTGCAGTTAACCACTTTTTCAAATTCGATTTCAGTTGAGTCAAGCGGTGTGTGACGTCACGAGAAAAAAAAATTCAATAACATCTTTAGCCTCATAACGTAACGACCTCATCTGCAAAGGATGAATTGAGGCAATTGAACTTTTCTTCTTTGCTGAATTTGTTGTTCAGAAAACGTTCACATGTACTTCAGGCAACCGATCGACACTACTTTACTCATCCCGTGAGAGAATTTAAACTGAGGGTGTCATACGACTGAACTTTAGCTCCATAAGCACAATTAAACGTATTGATATTTACAGACGATCCTGGTTACGTGGTGATGACGTCAAAGGTAGCAGGTGCAAACCAGTGCACGCGGGAAAGGTGGTCACGTGCGGCACGCATACACACCCGCACCCTACCCTTCCTCTCGACGAGTATTGACACACGGGTTGTGACGTCACCGAATCGTATGTAATTTTAGGGTTGATGCTCAATTCTTTTTAGCCAAGTGCAATGGCTAAAATGGGCGTCTCTGCCTCGGCCGAGCACGATTCTTCGCGACGCGACGGTCACACGACGAACAAGGAATGCATAGCAGCGAAAAACAAATCCAAATGCCAGCATGGTTGATGAAATCACGTCAAAAGATGTTGTTTGCGTCATCCTCTTACCCGAGCCGTGGCCGCTCAGCAGTCGCCGTTACTCGCGCCCGGGACTGCTCGAGAGCCTGGTTCTCCCGTGCGCATGCACGTGCGCGGGCGCTCATACCGGAAGTGACGTTGAAATCGAGTGCGTGATTGACAAGCTGCGACTGTTGCCGGGACGACAGCCTGAAAAGTCGTCTGTTTTATTTTCTCATTTATTTATATTTTCATTTTCAATTATGCTCATCGTGCACACACACAAAATACTGAAGACACACTACTTGCCGTATTGCACTAAACACAATACACGTACAAAGTAACACACACTACATAACAGAGTAACTACTTAGGATACTATAAATGTTGTATTCCTCCTGGCACAATATGCACAACGCTTACACACTGCACAACAAAACAAACTGCACAACACTACACATTGCATGGCACACTAACTACGAGTTTTGCTCATGCTCACAAAATAATGCAACACAACACAAATACTGTACTACATAACTCACAACACAAAAATTGAACGTCATATACTACACATTGCACAACATTCACTATGCTACAGTAGATAACAGACATTACACACAGACAAACTTATCCACCTCATGCACACATTGCACAACACATGCACGCTACTTGACAAATATGAGCTACTAAACACGCACTATAAAACACACATGCACTCGCGCAGCGTGTAATGACACACTAGCATGACCTAGCAAGCTTGAAGGATAAAGCCAAAGTGTGTGCGGGTGCGTATATGGTGCTTATTATGAGGTGTGTGATGTAGCGGTGTAAGGAACGATCAGTAGTAATCATTTGACGAGTGTGTAAGCTTGTTGTAAACACGTCGTTGCACTTAATCAGCAGTCATCTTTTAATGACCGCCTCTTAAGTTTTTGCAGTCCTGGCGAGGTGTCGTGTTCCTCAAGGTCCGACTGCAACCCGACCCATGGCGGCGGGGGGGAATCGGTCGCCGCTTAGCACGGAAAGAATTCTGAGAGTGACGTTCCAGAAATATGCCGTCCGTCCATTGAGCACCAAAACCCTTTGCGAGCGGAGCGTCTGTCACTTTGTGCAGAGACCCCGTGTGGAGAATGACTATCCTCAACGGCACGGCACAGCGTCCCGCACGGGCCTACACTCACAGTATCCCGCTGAGGTGGGACCGGTCGCCAGAGGATATCGCCGCAGACACCGAACGCTTGATCGGCACTGTGACTCAAGTCTACGACGAGATTGGACGCCTCTGCGTGGACGCTGTCTCCGTTGAGAACACGCTGAGGGCACTCGCCAACGTCAAGATGGATTACGCAGGTCAGCCCACGAATGCTACTTTTGTGTTCTGCTACCTTATATTTTTTTCAATTAATTGGGCAGTTATCGTAGTTTGGTTCTGCCAAATATCAGAATCCCCCCGCCCCCCCCCCAAAAAATATCAATTTTGGTCCAGTTCAAAAAGTTACATGCAAAATATAAAACACTACATAAAAAACACATTACATCCCTACATACATACTACACAACGCACACAAGACACACCACACAACACGACTAAACACACGCCGAAACACACTTGAGTGCGAGTCGAAACGTTGCAGGTTTCCCCAAGTGTTCCTTGTGGCTTGCTGTCGCTTGTCCCCAGCGCGCCGTCACGCTTTGGACTTCCCGCAGTACGTGAGCCCGTGTCGGGCCGTTCGATTGGCCAGCGCCCAGGCCGACAAACGTCTCTGCCACTTGGACGTGGAACTGAGCATGAGGCACGACGTCTTCCTCCGAATCGCCGCCTTGCAGGTTGTCAAGCCAAAGGTGGTCAATCCTGTCGAGTTGCACGACGGTCCCTTGACACGCGTTGCATTGTTGTGAGCAGAAGAAGCTCCCGGATGAAAACGTGTCGCAGGAGGAAAAACGGTTCTTGGAGCGACTGGTGGCGTCGGGCAGGCGGAACGGACTACATCTGTGTGGAGAGACAAGAGAGGTGACGCCATCTTCCAGACTGCTTGTTCTTCTTTCTACAAAATTGGTTTCGGCCTGACTGGTAGGCCTCAAAATGTCTTGAAACCCTAATTCCAGGCTTGTAATGTGAACTCATTTCAAAACCCTACCCCAGGGTTGAAACCATAATGTGAAATTCTATCCCAGATTGGAAACTCTTCATCCCCTTTTAGAACCCTATCACTGATTTGAACCCCTACCCCGACCTGGAACCCCAACACTGTCTTGAAGCCTTACTTGGAAACCTTAACCTCTTTTGAGACTTTTTTGTCATCCAAAGAAAATCAAAAAAACATCCAAGCTGATCTCCGAGCTCTCCATCGAGTTCAACAAGAACCTGAATGAGGACAACACGTTCCTGCTCGTCTCGCGGCAGCAGCTGGGTCGGTAAACGCGCACACACACTGCTCTTACACACTTCATACAAACACACGTTACTTCTTTCGCACGCACATTTACGGTGCCTTGACTTGTCTTTTGCCCTGCCTAGACGGTATGTCCGAGAGCTTTCTGTCGGGTCTGGATGTGGACGAGGCGTCTGGTGTGTACAAGGTGACTCTGGCCTATCCTCACTATTTTCCCGTCATGAAACGTTGCCGCGATCCCGAGACGCGGCGGAAAATGGAGACGGCGTTTCACAGCAGGTGCAAAGAGGTAACAGAAGTTCGGCAAAAAGCCAAAGAAAAAAAAAACAAATCCTGACTAGAGACCCGACTCAGTGAAAGCCTGTAATCTGGTCTTCAAACTGAAATTGGCTGTAAACCATAACCCAGGCATTTGAAAACCCTTGTTTGAAACTCTACGCCTGTCTTGACACCCTAACCCCGACTTGAAACCCTACTCTGAAACCGAACCCAGCTTCAAACGCCATTGTGGATCTCTAATCCCAGTTGTCCATTTGTGAATTGTCTGGCAGGCGAACACGATCATCCTGGAACGTTTGGTGGCGCTGCGTGCCGAGTTGGCGGCTCTGCTGGGCTACAGCTGCCACGCCGACTACGTGCTGGAGGTCAACGTGGCCAAGAACGTCACCAACGTCGACGCCTTCCTCAGTAATTCACATAATGACATTAGCTCACGAACCTCAAACCAAACACACTCATGTGCTAAAGTACTCGTTGTACTCCCGACTTCGACTCCCAAACTGCAACACCAACCCTAACTTGAAACCATGCTTTGAAATTTGAACTGAGACTTAAAACCCAAACTGCAATACAGTAACCGTGGCTAATTTGAAACTAACTTAAAAACCTTCAACAGACTTGAACCGTGATTTGAAGCTCGAATGCTCTCTTGAAACCCTACCTCTGCATTAAAAACCTAATTTCTCACCTTAGCTCATTTCAAACTCTTAATTTCAAATCCTAACCTTTGTTTCAAACCCTACGCCTTGTTCGAAACACTAACAGTCTTGAAACCGTAATTTGAAGCCCTCCCCCTGATTTGATCCCCCACTTTTAAACCCCAACAGAGGTCCGAAACCTTTCAAGTGAATCTCCAACCCTTGTTTGAAACCCAGACTCTGAATGGAAACCTTACTTTGAAACTCTGACAGAGTCTTGGAACCCTGACAGTCTTGACACCTTAATTTAAAGTGATAACCCTCATTTTAAACAATAAAGTTGTCTTCAAAAACTAACCCTGTTTGAAACGCTTTTGGGAAGCCCTAACTCACTAAAACCCAAATTTGACACTATTTTTAAACCATACTTTGAAACCCTACCTCGAGATTGGAACCCTAATTTCAAACCCAAAACGTTATTTGAAACCCCAACAAGGGTCTTGAAACCCTCATTTGAACCCCTCGCGCTTGTTTGAAACCCTTTTTGGGGTTGAAATGAGCACCTAAACTCCAATTTTAAAATGATCTCCAACTGCACTGATGTGAAACCCGAACCCTTCTCCATCGTAGATGCCCTCCAGAAGACTCTGGAGCCGGTGGGCGCACGGGAGCGGAAGTACATGATGGCGTTGAAGAAGCGCGAGTGCCTGACGAGCGGTCGGTGTTTCGACGGGCGTCTGAACGCGTGGGATCTGCCCTACTACATGGACCAAGTCGAGCGGCGCAAGTTTGCCGTCGACAAGGACAAACTTCTTGAGTACTTCCCGCTGGACGCCGTCACAGAAGGTCTCCTCGGGATCTACCGGGACCTGCTGGGGCTACGCTTCAGCCGGGTGCTGCCGGCGTCCGTGTGGCAACAGGACGTCCGCGTTTATGATGCCCATGACGCCGACACCGGCGAGGAAATGGGACGCTTCTACCTGGACCTGCACCCCAGGTGGGGCCTCAACACTCATCCGGTTCCTTCCCAATGGTGATCACGTGTTTTGTTTTCACGCATACTGCATGTGACTTAGTCCCACCTCTCCCGCCAGGGAGGGGAAGTACGGCCACGCGGCGTGCTTCGCACTGCAGCCCGGGTCCAAGCGCGCCGAAGGAGGGCGACTCCTCCCCGCGGCCGCTTTGGTCGCCAACTTCACCAAACCAGCCGGGGGTCTGCCCTCACTGCTGCAGCACCACGAGGTCGAGACATACTTTCACGAGTTTGGACACGTCATGCATGAGATTTGCTCCAAGGTGAGTGCATAAAATGATGTTGTGGGCCACATCAGGCCCCCAGGCCTCGATTTTGACACCAGTGCTTTCGGTTATTAGACTGTGGATGTCTGATATTTACGGAAGAACTTACCTTATTAAGTCATTGACAACTGCATACTGACTTTGATAATTCCAAAAACATGTCCATTAGGTGAATCAAATTCTCTCCTAAATTCGATTTGATGTCTTGCGAAGGTGACCTTTTCGGAATTCAGCGGCACGCAGGTGGAGACGGACTTTGTGGAGGTTCCGTCTCAAATGCTTGAGAATTGGGTGTGGGAGAAGGAGCCCCTGAGGAGGATGTCCCGCCACTACAAGGACGGCTCGGCCATCCCGGAGCCGCTGCTCGACAAGCTCATCGCGTCCAGGGTGGCCAACACGGGTTGGAACCATGCTCGATTGGCACACTCGGACGGGAACGCCACAAGGTTTGACGTCTCCGCTGCCATCTTTTCAGGGCTGATGAACCTGCGTCAGGTGGTCCTCAGTAAGGTGGACCAGTCGCTCCACACCAGCTCCACTGCAGACTCGGCCGCAGTGTTCGCAAAATTATGCCAGGATATCCTGGGTGTTCCTGCCACAGAAGGTCTGTGTCATCTCTCCTTCAGTATTCATTTCAGTCTGCACTTTTTACCTTCTACTGAAGGAGTTGAATCTCCACATCCCCTTGGACCAGAATTCTTTTTTTTTTCGAACTAATATCAGTGCTTCTACTTAAGTACAGAGTGTGAGTACCTCTGCCAACTGTGATGGCAGGCACCAACATGATGGCCAGCTTCGGCCACCTGGCAGGAGGATACGACGGCCAGTACTACAGCTACCTGTGGAGCGAGGTCTACTCCATGGACATCTACTTCAGCCGCTTTAAAAAGGAAGGAATCCTCAACCCGAAAGTGGGTACCAATCCAAAACATTCACCTTGGACATCCAGTGAACACTCCATTGTCTTTGATGTGCATAAAACCACATGTGTCGAGTTCGGTAATGTGGCTCAATTTCCAGTGACAAATCATCTAACGGGTTAGTTTTTCCAATCAAATAATCAGACTATAGTGGTGTGAAAAAGTGTTTCTAAATGCCAATTAAGGCACAAAAAATAAAAACTACCTGTCCCTATGTGAAAAACGAATCCCCCCCCCATTGTTAAATCAATGTTAGCTTCATTCATTGTCTGCTTTTCAAACAGGTAGGGAAAGAGTACAGACGCATCATCCTTGAGGCGGGAGGCTCAGTAGATGGCATGGACATGCTACAAAGCTTCCTTGGCCGAGCGCCATGCCAGGATGCCTTCTTCCAGTGCAAGGGACTGATAAGCCCTTCCAACGCCACATTGTGATACAAAAGTTTTTAAAATACCCAAATCGCGTGTGAGTGTGTGTGTGTGTGTGTGTGTGTATGCGTGCATTTCATTTGAAACTATATTGTATTTGATGTTTACATATGATGTTTGCAAAACTTTTTGAAGATGAGATTGTATTTTAAGCTATACAAAGAACACAATTGGTCTTTGAGGACTACAATGTCTTTGATATTAATGAAGCACATTGAAAAGATTTTCTTTGGGTTTACAAAAACATGGTCTTCTCTGAAAGTATTTACAAAAACTCATGAGGACTTCATACCCTTTCAACCCCTGGAAAGTGGGTCATGCAGGTCAATGATGGCAAAGACGACAGGAGATAAATCGTCCACTGGTGGGCGCCATTGCATCCCAAAAGCTTGGCTGCGACTACGAAAAATACTGTATACTGTTTAGTTTTTCTTGCAAAAAAAATGCATATAAGAGTAATTAAGTAATTAAGTAATTAAGTTAAGTTCTAAATGAATACATTTATTTCAATATTTGGTTTTCTTATATTTTGTGGACCTTTCCAAGAGAACGTCGTTTAAACATAATTACCTCCTTTTTGACATATTTATGATCTTTTTACATGGATGTTTCAGCTGTTTTGTGTAGTTGGGTATATAATTTGCATGCCTGTTTACAATGGATGTGTGAGGGTTCGTGCCGGAGCAATCAGCGGGCAGACAGCAAGACGGACGCGGCGCTCGACTGTTTACGGGAGGCGGAGGCGACTCGAGTCGGTGTGGGGCTTTGGTGCTCAGTTACGGAACCGAGCGAAGGGGCCAGCGAGTGGCCAAAACCTTCTCTGCTTTGCTTCACACCGGCCCCGCGGAGAAAGAATTCTACAGCGCGTGGAGGAGACGATGAGTGGAAACATCTGGGCGCGGCACACTTCATCACTGGACGACAAGCTCCCACTCGGCCGAGCCGCTTTTGTATTTCCTCGTTGAGTCTCGTGTGGACATTTTGGATTTTATTTCTCGCTTCTCGTCTTCACGCAAATCAAGCAGTTGCGTTTGAGCCCTTTTTGTGTCCACTTTGTAAGCATCCCTTTTAGGGTCTAGTGTGACTTTAATAACTTTAAGACGGCTTTGTTGCCGATATGAGCCCACACGGTCACTTTCGAGTTGCCCTTTAAGTGCGGTTGGGGGGGGTGGGGAGACTAGCTGTTAGCCCCGTTAGCTGGAAACCATCCCAAGTACCGTCGAGCGATGCTGACTTTTTTGGCCGACCACATGCTCTCCTCTCGGCGTCAGATCGGACTGTAATTGTGTCTGGACATCAAGGGTGGACGTAGTGACACCAGCAAAGCATCGAGGTGGGTGTTTTTCACCTCATTTTTCTGTCGCCGGGGGCCCCCTCCGTGCGACATGCTAACGATGCTAGCCGCGGCGGAGTAGTGGCAGCAGGCGACTCGCGTTCTGATGTTTTCTCACCACATGATAGAAACTCATTGTTGAAAAAAATGTTTACAGTGAATGTTTATTCGTGGTGTAATGTGTTGATATTTATGAGGTGGATGGTATTAAATGGTGTCAACAGCTGTTTTGGGTTTTAGGGAACCGATACTGGACAGGATGGTCAACTTACAAGGCAAAATGTTATTTCGATTTAGAATTATTTTAAATATTTGTGTTATTTGAAGTTTTTAAGCTAGCCAAGGCTGATGATCAGTATACCCAGCCTGCTGGTGCATCATTTTGTTCCCGCGATAGTGCTTGTTTTTATTCGTATTGCTCTTTTTCTTGTTCTTAGCAATTCCAGTATTTGTATTGATTATGCTTGTCCTTGATGGGTCTTGTTCTTTTTAGTCTTTTTGTTCTGGTTGTTGTTCCTCTTTTTATTCCTGTTCTTGTAATTCTCATTATTCTGGAGCTTTTTCTTCTTGTTCTAACTGGGTTCTTGTTGTTCTTCATCATAGATTGATTTGCAGTTTCATTTTCTGACCAGTACATTTATCAGGTTAGCGCTTGTCATTTAATCCATTTAAGATTAGGTGCAGCTACTCCCAACAGTCATTGACTCCCATGTTTGGGAATGTGTACGAAACTGAGCAGGACCACGGAAGAACTTTTGCTTCACTGGAGGTCTGCTGCAAGAGTCTTTTGTTTGTTTTGACAGCGTGGACCCCCCCCCCCCCCGCCCCCAACCCTCAAATAAACACCGGTTGGTGTCTGGACACTGGAATCCAAAAACTTGACCTGGTTGAATTAACCCTTGATCAAAGGCGGGGGACACATGGCGCATCTCCACCAGGGAGAGGAAGCCTCCCTCCGCTGTGTTTGCCATCCCGTAATACTCATTGTCATACATCTTCCAACATTGTCAAATGTGTGAAAAGCACCCTTGTTTTCATTCAAAGCATTTGTGGCAGACTTAGTTCCTGTCAGTGACATGTTGAGAGAAGTCAAGGGAGAAGCGAAATCAGTCCTAGCATAATAGCCCGCTGGCATGTTTCGCTTCATTTTTTTTTCCTTCCAAAAATAATACAAATAACATCCTCCAAAGTTTAAGAAGTTCATGCAAAATATATAACACCCTTCAAATATTTGTACACGTATAGAATATTTGACGACTACAGAAGTACAAGGACCCCCCCCCCACACACACACACACACACAAAAAACCTCAACATAAAAATTAGACGAAAACGACCACAGTTTCCTTTCAAATAAATAAAGAAAATGCAAACGGAAATCAAACACAAATATGACACACACGAACTCCTGGTCAAACAAAAATATATGACAAGGATTTATATCATAATTTTCTTGAAAACAAATATTTGGAAAAACAGCAAAAAAAATAGGTTAAAAAATTAAAATACAAAAATGTTTGATACAAATGATAAAAGGAAAATTTAAAAAACTATCAGCAAATACCAAACTGTAAACTGCTAAACAGAATAGACAAATATGAGAAAATTATGGTGGGATAATTTATACTTAAGAGGCACATCAAGCTGATAGATGTTCTGGTTGATAAGCCTTATCTTTGTTTTTTTGTTGTTGTTGTTTTTTTTTCATGATCCAAGGGTTATGGACGATTATTTCTCAGCTCTCCGTACAAACAGAATGATCAGCAGATGATGGCCATTGAATAAATCATCCATCTGTGCCCGTACTGTTCCTGTGACCCAGTTAGAACAGCACACCAGTCATTGTCACATTAAAAACAAACCAAAAAAAAAATCTCATTCGGGCTAAATTAAAGTGTTACTTTTGTTTTTTGTTGCATTCACCGACTTCAAATTGACCTCTAGTTGAACTCCACACCCATACCATTTGAAAGTTTTTGCAGTATTTCTTTGCGTTTGGTGTCAGGTGACGAAGAGAAAAGTGGAGCAGAAGCTGCTGATTGTTTGTGGCTGATTGGGGCGACGAGATGAATAAGTGAGAATGTTTCTCGCTCGCCGGCTTCTTTTGTCTCGGCCAGCCGAGGCCTTGCACTGTGGCGCCATTGTGCGGCAATCTGCTTGCGGCCTCTTGTTTGCCCCCCGCATCAGCCGGCGAGCCGAGACGCTGTCGGCCGTGTTTTCGCCAGACAAACGTAGATATGTGCTTTAAGACGTCTCGTGAACATCTTGATTGAGTTACGTATCTTGGGTTGAAGGCGGTTGTTCATTTGCAAGAAATGTTATGCAGTACATCAGAAAATGCGCCAATAAATAAATGCAATAATTTGTATGGATAGACTCGAGCTCACCCGTGACCCAAATAAGGACAAGTGTTAGAACATGACTCCCGATGGATAACATTCAAGTTGACCTACTGCCTAAAGCACACGGCTTGCTGCGAGCTGAGCTGCAACAGCGCTTTACACGTTTTGTGGGGCTTGAGTCTGAAGCATTTACACTTTCGCATCGTGCACTTTGTACCGAATGTTCTATGCGACAAATCTCAATTTCAGTACATATCGTGTAACACTTTTGTCTCTTTTGCAGTGTTGTTGCTGTTACCCGCCGTCCACTGGCCGCCCAAGCGCTTGAGTCCTAAATGACAAGGTATGTCAATAATGACCGCTGATTTTATTATTTTTTTCATTGAGTCATTTATCTCGCTCATCAACCATTAATGATAACCTGTAGTAACCGCTGCCCCTGAAAAGGTTAATATACTAGCGGCGCAGCACTGCAGAACATTGTTGACGACAGACCTTTACTCTTAGACCGCAGACCTCTGCCTAACCACCCTCCCGAGCGGTCATGTAGGTGGCAATGATTACAAAATTACACACACACACACACACACACACACACACACACACACACACACACACGGTAAGCTATTTGGTGGATCGACTGGGCCCCGATGCAAGCAGAGTGTAACATCAATATAAAACAAAACAATGTCGTCTACCTGACTTTTGTAGTGTTCTATCAAAATGACCTCAATCGTCCACCGACAAGCGAATGGTTAAAACCTCACCAAAGTTAATTATTGCGCCTTCCGTCACGTGACGGAGTTGCAGTGAAGTTCTCACGAAAGTCAACAACAGTGTCCGAGATGACTGGCAGGGCCTCGCCTTGTTGGTCCTGAGGCCACCTGACATCAGCCACCTGCTAAACCAGCTCTTGATACACCCGGGATCTGTTTTCAGCCCCCGGTGGTTGCAAATACAACCCCTGGCCAAAAAAATGATCTCAGTCTCAGTTCATCAGAGTATTTAGAGTTTTTTTTTAAGGTTATAGTTAAAAAAAAAAAAGCAGTTCGCAGACACGACACAAGACAATACAACCACCTGTTCCCATTTGATACCGTTCGCATCTTAGCCGTACAAACTGTGTTTTCGTTGTATTTCTCTTCTAAAGTAGAAATACGTTCAAATAAAACTTGATTGACGCTTGGCAGAAAGTAAACGCAGTTCACGTGTACATTCGGTTCTTCTTTTAGTGTCCTTGCTGTTGCTTTAGCCATCCATGAGCATGCAGGACGGAGACATTGTGTGTTCTGGGCTTCTTCGACATTCTTTGCTTGGCTTCGGCAACTTTTTCCCCCTTTCTTTTTCTTCTATTCTGTTAATTGTCTGCGACAGCTGGCCTCTTTGCTGCACAAATGAATCCCAGAGCTTCGTACTTCACGAAAGCTCATATTTAATTAACAACTTACAGGTTATTTATAACTGGCAGACCTGCCTGACCCGCTTGGGTCTTTTTTCATGAATCCAGACGGGTGCTTTTTTTTTTTTTGCTACTTCTCCTGCCATGTCTAGCTTGGGACGTTAACACCAAAATATCGCCATTTTGGGTGTTGAGTTTCAAAGCCGGAAAATTCCAGCCATTGGAGAAAGATTTCACGTTTCCAAGTGCTCATTTTTGAAGATGACACAAAACGGCGCCGGTTTTTGATAAGCACGCAAAATGATAAAACTGACACCGGTGTTCGGTGGCGAACCACAACTAAATCCATTTTTTTGTCGCCTGTCGTGTATATTGCAGCTTTTGCGGTGTTGGGTGAAATAAATCATAGTCGGTTGTTCTTGTCAATGAATTTGGTCTTGTACTCGGGCAGCAGTCGGGGCCTGAGATGTGCCGACATGACGCCGACGTTCTATACACACACGCGGACCTGCTCATCTTGTCGTCCCTGTTTGCTCAACGCGGGCGAAAAGATGAGCAGCGGATTTAAAGCCTGTGTTGAAAGACACCAAATATTTAGCTAGCCCAGCGTCGCTGTCGTTGCAGAGTTCATGTCAGCCATCGTGGGCAGGAAGTGGCTTTGCAGGAAGTTCATCAAAATCTCTTCGGGGTTGCGAGTGGAATCGAGGCGTGCAGAAATGCGTCACTTGTTTTCTGAAGTTTTAGCTTTCATCTCATGTAATCGATGAATGAGGGTATGCTGTCATTTTTTTATTATTATTTTTTAATCCTTGGGTGTATTTTGACAAAAGCACGTGCCGGACATGTTCAGACACCTGCGAACTCCTTTAGATTAAAAAAAGAAAAGAAAAAGAAAGCTGCGGCATGAACAATGCAACATTTCTTCATGTCGGAATGGGGGAATAAAACAATGCATTCATCTCTGGGGGAGAAAAGCCCGAGAAGAACTTCTTCCTCTTTGAAAATGTAATTGCGCTGGCAATCCATGACATCTGCGTAACCTCAATGTCGGTGAGCGCCTTGGCAAATGAAGCGCAAGAAAAAAAAGACGCTGTCCTCCTGCCTCTGGCCCATCTGCATCCTAAAGCTAATGCCAAGGAATTATTCATCAGTGAAATTCGGATCTCCCAGGAATGTACACACACACACACACACAATGGGAAATGGGTCTTACGGTGCACTTTCTCACACCGTAAAAGCTCACGATATGGATGCCGTGTGTGTGTGTGCGCGGGCAGGTTCCATGTGTGCTGATCTCCGTGTGTCGATGCCACTGGGTCCTCGTCCACAGATCAGATTACTCCCCCTCATTTTAGGGGCCAAACGTTGAGAAAACAATGTGGCTTTTTGTTTGCCGCCGTTACGCGACACCACTGAGTGCTCCGAGGCCTGCTGAGAAGAAGAGCGAAAACTGGAACTTCCCGCTCAAGTGTTGCTGTCTTGCGACGCTATGAGCCAAACTGCTATTTATTGTAAAGTAAGTTAAGTTCACTGCCACCACACAGGCCTCGTGTGTCAAAAGTTTTGCTGGCATGTCAACTCACCCCCCTAAAAATGCTCGCATCTCTCCCGCTTTCTCTGCTCACTTTGCTGGTTTATTTTTTTTATATGTTAGCTTATAAACATTTAGCATGTTAGCATTTTATCAAAACCAATTAGCCCCCCCCACCCCCGTATAAACTCTCGGACCCCTAGTTTGGAGCCGCAGTGCATGGCTGAGCTGGCTCCCCCCTCCAGGAGAGAGAATTGAATCGCTCCTCTGACATGATTGACAGCAGACATCAGTTCGAAGCTTCTTTGGAGGTTGTTGGTATTTTGCTCAGAGCCAAGTACATGTCAGCGGCGGCGTGCAGCTTGTGTTATTAATAACGAGCGGCGCTCGTCTGCCGAGTGTGACAACGTGATTAGCGCGCGGGATGGCCTTTGCTTTCCTCAAAGCAGCTTTTCATCCAGATTGTGATGGGCTTTCCCGGGCATTGCCTTCCCCGACTGAAACACATTTTGACGGAGATTACAGACGGTACCAGACGGGAAATAAACGCTGCCAGACGGTCCTCCTTCCCATGATGCAACAGGATCAACTGTTTGAGTGGCTCAGCTGACCTACTCAACAAACACCGCCGAAGCGACTGTCTGATGTTTGCTGTCAATCATGCCGGCGGAGTAATTATCCCACCTGGACAGTGGAACCAACTCTGCGCACGCTGCGGTTACAACCTCGATGGGGGAGGGTTTACACAGGATGCCATATTACAAAAATATTTTATAAAATGCTTCATTTTTTGGGGGTGGGGGGCAATGCCAATTCTTACATTTGGCAGAATAAAATGCAGAGAGAGAGAGCAAGAGAGAGTAGGGGCACGTTGACAATCAAGTGCCATTCCATTGAACTTTTCCAAGTCTTAGGTCTGACTTTTCCGCCTTTTTTATTTTTTTTTGAGAATGCGGCAACAGTTTCTATGGCAACAGCCTTGACCCAGAAGGCGCTCTGACCAGAAAAATAAAGCGGGAATGTCATTTTCATTCACTGCTATGTAGGGGAAGCCACAGGGCTCGCTGCCAGGCCTCGGGACTCGCCGCCAGGAACGCGGCACTCATGGCCACCATTCACAATCCCTGCACGGGTTTTGTACTAAGGAGAGAAAGGGAGAAAGTCGTGAAGTTATGATGCAAAAACACTTCACCAGCCACGCTGACCTTTCCATAGCCGCACACTTTCGCCCAACAGACAAATGACTCAAATCGACATTTTTATACCGGCAAAGCGACTTGTTAGTGAGGCTCTTATCATCGATAAGAAGGCGCCGTGCTTGTTTGCCAACATTCTCCACATGCTGAAAGCAACAAAGTGTCTCTTGTTGGACTGCATTCCCGTGCCAAACCTGCACGACATTTGACAGAATGCAAGAAGCCACTGCAATTTTTTTTGGGAGCCTCGGTTGGTTTCATTCATTGACAGATTGACAATACCAGTTGTGTACTCACAAGGTCAACATTGGCCACAAGTGACGTGTCAAATTGAAGGCCATCATGAAGGCCGTCTGGATCTCTCGTTGTTTTGGATATATCGTATAATGAAAATCAGGAAGGCCCCTCCGTGAGTCGTCACCTTACCGTGGTGGAGGGGTTTGTGTGTCCCAATGATCCTAGGAGCTAAGTTGTCTGGGGCTTTATGCCCCTGGCAGGGTCACCCATGGCAAACAGGTTCTAGGTGAGGGGCCAGACAAAGCACGGCTCAAAGACCCCTCATGATGATCACAATAAATGGATCTAAGTTTCCCTTGCCCGGACGCGGGTCACCGGGGCCTCCCTCTGGAGCCAGGCCTGGAGGTGGGGCTCGATGGCGAGCGCCTGGTGGCCGGGCCTGCACCCATGGGGCCCGGCCGGGCTCAGCCCGAAGAGGCAACGTGGGTCCCCCTTCTCATGGGCTCACCACTCATGGGAGGGGCCAAAGGGGTCGGGTGCAGTGTGAGCTGGGCGGCAGCCAAAGGCGGGGACCCTGGCGGTCCGATCCTCGGCTGCAGAAGCTAGCTCTAGGGACGTGGAATGTCACCTCTCTGGCAGGGAAGGAGCCCGAGCTGGTGTGCGAGGTAGAGAAGTTCCGACTGGATATAGTCGGACTTACCTCCA